>PVIW01006046.1:0-92500 GCA_004026585.1 Noctilio leporinus | reverse complement strand
AAGATTTTATTCCATCATTTTTTAGAAAGAGGGGAGGGGAGCGAGGCAGAGAGGGAGAGAGACATCAATGTATGGTTGCATTTCACCTGCCTCCAGCCACAGACCTGACTGGAGACCTGGTTTGCAACCTGGTTATGTGCCCTGGCTGGGGAATCGAACCTGCGACCTTTGGGTTCACAGGCCAGTGCCTTATTCACTGTGCTACCAGCCAGGGCTTAAAAATTTTTTTAAATATACAAGAAGGGAAGAAATAATGGAAAGTACAAGGATGGATGCTGGGCTTCTTAAAATATACATTTTTTGTAGATTTAACTTCTGGAATTAGGTAATTTAAATAGTTATCAACTAAATTTAAAATTTCAAATGTCACCTCTGAAAATAAAAAATAAATCTAAATGAAGTTAACATACAATATTACAATTGCAGTTTTCTTTTTCACCACACAAGTTTGGTTTATATTTGATGACAACTCAAGATGTGAACTTGAAGTTTATAAAAAATAGTTTTTCATTGCAGGACTCCAATAAACATCCTTGGTTCTTAAATTTTTTTCCTCCTCATCTAACAAACATAAGAAAACAAATTTTAAATAAAATGAATGAATTCAAAGGAATATAACTCATTATCTTTTCTTTTCTCATTTCTCTAGGAAAATAAAGGAAAGTCTGGAGTGTTTTCCTGTTAAATTGAATAACTTGATTCACACACTTGCACAAATGACAGCCATAAGCCCTGCCAAATCTACTTCACAGAATTTTTCCCCAAAATCCTGTCTGCAGAGTACGACCAAGTCAATTCAAAGAGCAACAATTTTAAGGTTCAGCAAGAAAACTAATGCTGTAAGTCCCAAGTCTGTCATTTTGACTTAAATATCATTTGACTTCATCTCAGACTCCAGGTTCAGTATGCCACACATCCTTCCTTAAACGTGATTTTTGTTTTTATTATGCAAATTTAAAATCAGTGACAGTTTGAGCAGAAGTGCCACTAAGGAGGATGTTCCAAGGAGAAATCATAACAACCAAAGCTATTATAAGAGAACCATCAAAGAGAACATATCCCACCAGTGGTAGAATGTAAATCAAAAGCTAATTAAAGTGTCCACAAGAAAAGCAGAAATTAGGAGCTCTGTTCCCAGTACATAAGATTATGGTATCATTCTATACTGTGTTTATATGTAATTTTGCCATTATAAATTGCATCTCTTGACTTCCATGATGATTCTCTTTTTTTTGCACAAAGGTTCTTGCTTTATTTGGTTACATGCAATGAGATTTTAGTAGGTGCCACAGGTTGATATTGCTGTCTTTTGATTTTTGCCTATTTATTTTCTGCAGCTGTATCTAATCCAGGTGACGCACAGTAACAAGGAAACAAGCCTGACAGAAAAATCATTTGAGCAGTTTTCAGCATTTCACAGTCAACTTCAGAAGCAGTTTGCATCGCTGACTCTCCCAGAGTAAGACCCTGTCCTCCACACTGTTTGCCTTCCATTCTTGTCCTTGAACATAAGGGAAAATGATGGTTATGAGATTTTCTGGTTGTGAGCAACACAACATTCTGACTCCAATGCCATTGAACCTCTCCCAGCAGAGAGCCTGTATTGGTCTCAAAGTAAACAACCTTGTTTCATAAGACAGAACAAGGTTTTCAATTTTCTGCTTGCTTCCAGCCATTGATTTTGCAGACAGAAAAATTGAGAACCAACTACATTTTTAATCAGTTATGAGAAAAATTGTTTTGTTTACCTATTTTTAAATTGAATCTTTTGGGTTTTCTGTGAAAGTAATACTAAAATTGAAAATTTTAAACTAAATTGAATAGATCTCTTAAAATAAGTAACTGCAATGTACAATTCTGATCTAGTTATTTGTTGTTTCAGAAAATGTTAAAATTTTAACATGGCAAAATGTTAAATAGTAAATTTAATATATTAAAATTTATTAAAATCAACTCATTTTTGTTATCATTAACTATGGACTTTAATTTGCACTATCAAAATTTAATTTGTTGTTATGTTCATTTTGAAGTAATCCTGAAAAGTTGCTTCCTTTTATGCTTTATTGGAAGAAGTATTAAATATAAGTAAACTAAATGAAAATAACTTCTGTTCAAGCAAACTATCTAAAATTTATCAGATAGAACTAGCCAGATTTAGGTCATAGATGTATCTTGACTTTAAAATGGTGAGCTTCCTGAAATTATGACATCGGCATCCTGGTAAACCAAGTGTATTTAACCTATGCTGGGATTTTTAAGTAAACAGTCCTTTAACAGTGTGGATGTTCACACCTGACCTGATATACTTTGTACATATGGGTTTTTACTAGGCTTTCAAGGTTTATTCAGTTTTCAAAATATAAAGCTAAGCAAAGAAGTCAATTGATGGAGCATGATTGTGCAAATTAACAACTGAATAATTCACATTCATGGAAAAACTATACCTGCAGATATCACAGATGCTTTAAACATCAGTAAGTCAAAAAATAGAATAAGGTGCTTCCTTTGGCAAAACATATACTAAAATTGGAACAATACAGAGATTAGCATGGCCCCTGTGCAAAGATGACATGCAAATTCATGAAACATTCCATATTAAAAAAAAAAAAAAATAGTAAGAGCACATTCAAGAGACTGGGAGGAAAGGAATATAGTTATGAAACGTTTAAAAGTAACATCTGTTTTAAAAATATGATAGAATAACTGAGAAAGAATAACTGAGAAAGAAGAGATGCTGGCAAAAAAAAATTCAAGCCCTGGCTGGTAGCACAGTGGATAAGGCACCAGCCTGCAAACCCAAAGGTCACTGGTTCGATTCCCCAGCCAGGGCACATAACCAGATTGCAAGCCAGGTCCATACCTGGAGGCAGGTGAAAAGCAACCACATACTAATGTCTCTCTCCCTCTCTGCCTCCCTCCCACCCCTTCTCTCTAAAAATAAGTAAATTAAAAAAAAATTAATTCAGATTGGCTGCACATACAGAATTCAACATCAGTGGTTGCCATCACACCCAACTAAGAAATGGCTTAGAAGCTTGTTAATTTGTGTGATAATAACTGTCCATTTTAGTTTCAAAAACTTTGCTGCTCTACACTTTTATCTCTCCCAACACATATTAATGTAACTTGTAAAACCTTAAAAGTGCTAATGATCTTTCTATAATATGCCTCTTCTTGATTTTCACCTTTAGTTAGGATTTTGCTTTGTTCAACAACGACTGCCTGATAATGGTACCTAAATTGATTTTAAAACTATTCAAGCAACGTGTGGAGAAAGACATTTCGTCCCACGTACCCAGAGCAATATTTGTGGGCCAGCAGCCCCAAAGGAGCTAAGGTTTACAGCAATGAATATAAATTAAGGATGACTTCTCCCTCTGACTTCTAAATTTACAAAAAGAAGCCCTATGAGAATTAAGTAAACCTGATCTGGAAAGTATGATGAGAAAGTTAGGATCATGAAGAATAAAATTCAAATCACTCACAGCATATACCTGTGATCTTCACATTGGATTATTTGCATGCCTGCTTACCTTCCAACAATACACAGGCTTGGAAAGCTTCCTTAAAAGTGACAGTCTTCTTTAAAATGAACCTGCTGAGAGGGGTTGGTTTCCTTTCCCTCTTCTACTTCCACTGTCATCCAAAATCTTCTTGTGGGACATTGCCCTAGGGGGTAAAAATATTTCCAAAGGGGCAAATAAAGGAAAGATCAAAATACTGGGGTTGGTAGTGAAAAATTAATTACTCAAAAAGCCAGGTATCAAATCTGTTTGCAAGTCAATGTTTTTTAATCTTTGGTCTGAACAAAATTAAGGGAGGAAATTATCTCACTGTCAGATAAAAGACCATAAAAAATCCATTTTAGGAACTGAATTCTGTTATATTTAGCACTTAACATAAAAGCATCTCAAACAATTGAATATTATTATAGCTGAATTCCTTATGTACTTCTTTATACACAAGATTTTTTAGTACCTACATGTATAAAAATATCAACAAAGGAATAGAATTGATGTTGAATTTCATTTTATTCTAGCAATAAGGAAAATTTGTCCACAAATATACAACAAATTACTTAAAACCAGCCCAATGCATCTATCAAATGCATTTCTATGTTTCGATTAGTTGAGTGTGCTACAAATTTTCATAACCGAATCAAGACAAACATGTTTAATACTTTAAGCTTTAGCACTTCAAGTGACCTTTAAAAATAAATAATTATTTAAATACACAAATATGTTGTTTTGAGTTTCCTTGACACTTCCAACAAAAAGCGGTGGGTGAGATGGCCAGCAATTGTCACATACTTCTGTGTGTTTGTTGACTATGCTTCACCCTCCCCCTTTCTCCTTTCCTTAGGAAAAAGGTCTTTATTGAAGAAGCAGAATTAGGAAGTAGACTGAGAGCAAGACTGCAATAGAGGAAGCTGCTAGATCGTTCCTAAAATGGTCTATTCAATCTGCAAATGCATTGCCAAATGCTAACCATTAACATGTCATTCCATCCAATAATTGGTCTTAATCATATCTAACTCATGGAAATGAACCATCAGATAGTAGGAAAGAAATTCTGCAAGCTAGACTCCTGGGGAAAGTGATACTTTATTCCAAAAGGCTCTGACCAGATGGAAGCATATGTCACTTGATAAAAAGTTTAATTTAGTTAGTGGAGCAATGTCTCCAGTGAACCCAGAAGAAACAATGCAATCTGACCTTCGTGAAAGATTATGAATCATTCATTTCAGAAAACATTTATTAAGTCCTACATGTGTTTAAGGAACAAAATGTGTGGTCTACCATAGATAACGTAAGAAGGAACATATAAACTAATTTAGGATGCTACATTAAGTTAAAGTGATATTAATAGTAATGGCAGTTAAAATAGCACAGTGACCACAGCCATGTTAAAGAAAGTATAATCATGTGTCCTAGGGTTATGTGTGTTTTTTAATGTTTTTATTGGACCATCTATCGGATGCAGCTATTGTTTCATAGACAATTCTAAAATGAAGTGGCCAATTTTCAAACTAATGACTGTACACTTTTTTCTTTTAAAACAGGTTTCCTCATTGGTGGCACTTACCCTTCACAAACTCAGATCACAAAAGATTCAGAGATCTAAATCATTACATGGAACAGATATTAACTGGATCATATGAGGTTGCAAATGTAAGTTGCAATTTACTTTTGTACTTTTGCATAAAATATCAACTATTACTGAAAGTATTTTATTACACTTTATGATAATATTCTGTTAGTCCTATCATCATTTAACAAACATGCATACCTAACATATGGAAAATCTCTGAACAGGAAACTATGGAATGGCAAAAATGATACAGCACCTTGGCTGTATCTTTGTTATGTCACAAATAACTTGAATATATGATTAGTGGACTATCAGTGTTGCGAGGTGCCTGAGCACTTCAGAGTATTAAGAATTACTTCTGACTTGGATGATAAAGTTACAGGGAGAAGAGGCATATGAGCCAGGTCTTTAAAAGCAGATTGTGTTGCTTCTCTCCAATGAACTTAGAGAGGCATTGCTGGAGGGAATGGGGGTACCAGGTGGAGGGAGGCAAAGAGGGGAAAATTGGGACAACTGTAATAGCAAAATCAATAAAATATATTTAAAAGTAAATAAATAAAAGCAGATAATATAGAAAATAGTTGGCCTAGAGAAGTGTTTCAAGTAGAACCAAGCAGTACAGTATAGGAAAGATCATGAGTAGGGGAAGGAGGAAGAGACTATATTGATTCTATTGCTGCTGTGACAAATTACCACACACTTGGTAGTTTAAGACAACATCTATCTATTTTCTTTCGGTTCTTAAGATCAAAATCCAAATATAGTTTTTATGAGACCAAACTCAAGGTGTTAAGAGGACTGGTTCTTTCTGCAGCTGCTAGAGAAAAAAGCATACTTCCTTGGCTTTTCAAAGCCAGAGTTAGCCCTTGATCTTGCATCCTTTCCAGCAATGGCACATTCTGACCTTTGCTCCTGTCACCACATCTCCTTCCACTCTAACTCTGACCCTCCTTACAATAATCCAGGATAATCTCACCATGGCAAGACCATTCATTTAATTTTAACTGCAAAGCACTCTTTCCTATGGAAGGTAACATACTTTCTAGAAGCCTTGTTGTTTTTTCTTTCACACTTAAATCTATAATTTATCTGAAATAGATGTTAGAGCATGGTGTGAATAAGAATCACCTATTTTTCCGCAGAGAATTTGAATGGTCCCAACACTATTTAAAGGTTTCTCTTTCCTCACTATTTGGCAGTGCCTTGCTTATAATAATTTAAATATTTATCTCAGTGTGTGTCTACCTCAGAGCTATACATATATTAGACACCAATGCTCTTCTTGTCTGTCCTTGCATGGCCAGTCTTCATTTCTATAGCTTGATATCTAGTAGAATAAACCCTCCTATTTTATCCTTCTTCTTAAGAGGTTCTTATTTTGGCTCTTCTCGAACTTTCACATTCCCAAGTAATTTTATAAATTATCTTTTTAACGTTGTGCAAAAACCAACTAGGACTTTAGTTAAAAATTCTTCTTAATATTTTATATTTTTCAATTGGTACAATCATAATGTACCTATTTAAACTTGTTTTTTTAACTTTTATTGCTCTGTGCACATGCCTTGAAAACATTTTCCCATACTAGATGTCTTACAGTACCTATTTAATATTGTTTTTCTAGTTTTAATCAGTATTCAGATACAACTAATTTTCATATTGACATTTTTGCCCCAAAACCTTACTAAGTTCACTTTTAACTGTAATAATTTATCTGTACTGCTTTTTGAATTTTCCATTTATAAGCCCATTGTTTACACATAATATCTTATTTTTTCTTTCTATATTTATATATTTCTTTTTCTTACTATTTTGTACTCTCTAGGGCCTCCAATATATGCTGAGTTGAAGAGGTGGTGGTGGACATGCTTATGTTACTCTCCCATCTAATATTTAGAAGTATCTAATATTTCCTCAAGTATGTAGGTTTTTGTAGGTGTCCTTTATTAATTTAAGAAAGTTCCCTTCGATTCCTAGGTTGCCAATACTTTTTATAATAAAGAAGCCTGAGTTCATCAAAAAAAAAATTTCTTCTGAACCTTTTGGGATGATCAACAATCATGCAATAACCAATAGTTTTTCTCCTTTATTTTGTTAATGTGGTAAATTATACTGATGGATAACCTAGTTTTAAACAAACTTGCATACAAGAATAAATTCCATATTATTATAATGTATTATGCTTTTTATATATTGCTGCATTTGATTTAACCTTTTCTTTAGCATTTGTTTTCAACTCTGTTTAGTACAGAGACAGCCTGTATATTCTTGGTGTTATGATGTCCTTATCAGGAATCAAAATGACAAACATGACACCCTTAAAATATCATTAATTTCAAAGAATTCTTGCTTTTTTCCTACTCCAAGGAAAAATTTGTATAAAATCGGTTTATTTCATTAATTTATAAAGTCATGTAGCCAATTAATTGAATTGAATTTTGCACAGTGGATATTTAGACTACACACACACACATGCACGCAGGCAAGAAACTGTATATTCTCTGGCCTGAGATGCCAGAATAGCACCAAGGGAACAATTGTTTCAGAATAACTTGCAGAGGTTTTAAAAAGTATGTTCTGAGGCCCCATCCTTTGAGATGCTGGTTCTGTAGGTAGAGAGAGATATCTGGGCATGTGTTGCTTTTAAGAACCCAAGTGACTCAGCTGCATGGCCAATTTTAGGAAATTCTACCCCAGAAATAAATAGCTGAATCAGACATGGATTCAGCCCTAAAGGGACCAATCAAGCCTTTGTCAATAATTCCATGTTCATAGGTGCCAGTAGGCTCATAAAGACTTTCTTAACTTCCCATAGTGGGTTTTTCTCTTTCTTATTCCTAAGACGCTTCATAGGTCTTACTATAATACTCATTACATAGATAATATGGGGATAGAACAATAATAATAATAATTTGACAGGGATGCCATCAGATGTTGATGAACATTAATGAGCACAGTGACCTGACTGACTAATCACCAAAGTACTCTGTGATGCGTAATGCAGTCAGTTTTCAATTATCTTCAACTGGATTAATCAAGACAAAAGCTTTACATGTTTCCATATGTTGGTGGACTCTTCCTTGACTCAGTTTGTTTATATTCAAGAAATGAAAAAAATATTTTGAGATTAACTTAATAAGACAATTGGCCTAAAACTCACATAAATGATTCCAAAGTAAATGTTGAGATTTTTTTTAATTTTTAATTATTGATAGAGTTCTTCCCTGTCCTCATATACATGGTGGAGCAAAAGTAGCTTTACAGCTGTTCACATGAAAAATAAAACAATAATAAATAAATAATAATACAAGAATAAACTTTGCAGACTCACAACTGTAAACCTACTTTCGTCCCACCCTGCACATTAACAAAGTTATCTACAAAACACTAAAATTTATAAAGCCAGAGATGTAATATAAGTGTTTTAATTATTTTAAATGTTATGACCAGTTTAAACAAAACACATATTCATACTCAAGTGTACTTCTCTCTTCTAATAAAATAAGGGATTTAAAATAAATTTATAATGCTTGTGCTAAATACTCCTATGATAGTATATGTATTCCTGATTTCTGGCCCTAGAAAAATTCTTCTAAAAGTGTTTTCTTTCTCTCATAGTTACTTGACATGTCAATATAAAAACAACAAATTCTATTATGTCTATGCAACTCACATTCCATTTTTAGTTACATGATACCTTCATTTGTAACTATATAAAATATTTTGCATTATTGTATTTAACTTTGTAAAGATTTTACTATTTGTATAGAGCATTTATTATGTATAACACTCTAGCCTTAAGTTGGTTGTAAAAAACAAATTGGAAGGATTAAAATAACACAATATATACCTTACTCTCAATATTTTAAATATAGTGATAAATAGGACATGAACATAAATAATATATGGCAGTCAGTAGAAAAGGGAAGAAAGGAAATAGAAGGTGCAGCTTGAATATGAAATGACAACCTTAACCTGCTAAAATCAAATATCATTATGGGTCCTTCCAGGGACATTTTCAATTATAAAAACATCTTGTTTCTGTCAAGGAAACGAGATAAAGAGTTTGATTTTAAAGTCCAGTATTAGGTGATCAAGTTTCAGGGTCATGTTAGATGGGAGAGAAGTCTCTAGTGTTTGGTCTAAAGACACAAGAAACAGCAGCTGAGATAGAGGGGTGCCTGTAGATCACAGACCATCTCTTTCTTCTCTTGCTTACCTCATTTCTCTCTCTTTCTTCTCCCTCAATCACACACACACACACACACACACACACACACACGCACACACACACACAAAATATGTCCAGAAAATAAAAGAAATGAAATGAAGACCACAGTTATACACTGTCCTAATAGCCCTTCTAATGAGATGGTAGGCATCAGTTTAGAAACCCTAGTCCCTTACTTACTTGGCTTTTGTTTGTTTAGTCTTACTCCCCTCTCTCAACCTGATAGAAACGACTTTTTTTATTTTCAATGTTTGCAGTTTCATTCTGCAAATTACAGTTTTGATAACAAAAGTTACTCTTCCTTAACTTCTGACCTGAACTGAATAATATCTGTATAGAGATCAATATAAACATGTAACAAATCTATAGTAAATGGTTGCTGTACCTAAACACATGTGTACATTTAAGTTTAGTGGAGACATACAAACAGAAGTTGTCTATAAAAATGATAAGGCATATTTATTGTGTTTTAATCTCTATTGTTGCTAAATTTCTAGAAATCCCTTAAAATAAGAAATGATATCACTTAAGGTTTAAAATAGTGTTATGCTGTTTTTTTTTTTTTTTTTTAAGATTTTATTTCATTATTTTTAGAAAGAGGGGAAGGGAGAGAGGCAGAAAGGGAGAGAGACATCAATGTATGGTTGCGTTTCACCTGCCTCCAGCCACAGACCTGACTGGAGACATGGTTTGCAACCTGGTTATGTGTCCTGGCTGGGGAATTGAACCTGCGACCTTTGGGTTTGCAGGCCGGGGCCTTATCCACTGTGCTACCAGCCAGGGCAAAACAGTGTTATGCTTTTAAAGCAGAAATCAAATATCAAAATAAATCCAAGTGGGTAAATCCTATCTTAATGGTGAATGTATGTTTCTTGCTCTCTGCCTGCTACTCCTAGATGTTAAATACTACATTTGTCACTACATTGCTCTTTTCCTATTTGGAGCTGGTTAAGATTATGTTGCAGGAAGAATAAGTGTCATATATGTACCATCAGTAAAACCAAGAGTATATTTCAGAGTCTGGTAAAATGCTGATATTTTAGAACTGGAATTATAAAAGATTCTTTAAAAGTTCGCTATTCTTCATAGTGTCAGTTCTTCATGTAACTCCAATCTGAATATAATGGGTTGAACTACATTAAAGACTGGACATTCTGACAAGCTACTTTATGAAAACAGCAATAAAACACAATTACTGTTCAACTTTGACTTAAAACTCTTATGTGAATTCATTTTTAAATGCACATTTTTACAGCACTTCATAGTGTCTGAGACAGATTTAGCTTATTGTGTTAGCTCACTAAAACTAAATCTCGCAGCCAATTCTAGATGTTGGCTGGCCAGTTAATAAATGGGAATTCTTAATATGTTACTTTAAAGTAAGAAAATTTGATTTTAGTGTTATATTACATTACTTCTGATCTTTGAAACTACTTTTATTCTCTGTAGTCCTTGAGAACAAGAACATGTATCTATGAAATAGAAAAAACACGTTTCTCTCTTGTGTTTGAATTGATCAACTCTCAAAAAATTAACCATTTTTAAAAAGATTTTATTTATTATTTTTAGATAGAGGGGAAGGGAGAGAGGCAGAGGGGGGAGGGAGACATCTATGTATGGCTGCCTTTCACCTGCCTCCAGCTACAGATCTGGCTGGAGACCTGGCTTGCAACCTGACCATTTTAAATTATAAATGACTAAATACAATTGGTAAGTGAAATAGTATTAAGAGCTCAGAAATTAACAAAATATAAGCTAATGCAGATTTAACTTTAAATTGTTCAATTGGCTTTAAGATTTCTTCTTTATTGAACATATTTTTCATTTGAAAATACATTACTAGACATTAATATCTCATATTAGATAAGCATGTACTCTGGCAAAGAAATATATATATGTAACCTCATAAGGCATTTTATTTTATTTTATTTTACTTTTGAAGGTTTTATTCATTCATTAATTTTAAAGAGAAGGGTAGGGAGGAAGGAAGGGAGGGAGAAAGAAAGGGAGAGAAACATCAACGTATGTTGCCTTTCACCTGCCTCCAGATACAGACCTGGCTGGAGACCTGGCTTGCAACCTGGTTATGTGCCCTGACTGGGTATCAAACCAGCAACCTTTGGGTTCACAGGCCAGCACCTATCCACTGAGCCACCAGCCATGGCTCATAAGGCATTTTAATATAGCTTAATACATTTACCTGGACAATTGATATAAAAAATCAATAACTTTAGACACGATAAATCCTAAACATTTATTAATTTATTCATCAAATATATGATGTTCTACATAAGAAGGATGCTCCAAATATTTAACAACTTTCAGGGCACTAAACCAATCATGATAAGTGCCAGTTACTAATTCACATTTGTGCCCATACAACCATGCAGTGACTGAATATTTGCTGTATTGGGGAAAAATCTAGGAGAAACATTAAAAAACCAGAGGAATCAAGAGTTTGTATCTAAGCACACTAAGTTTGAGTTGTTTATAAGACCTCAAGTAGAGATGTCAAGTGGAAAGTTAATATCTTGAGTTAAAGATAAAAGAGAGACTGGAGATATAAATAGTGAAGTTGTCAATAAATAGATATTTTTCAAAGCCATGATACTAAATAGTATTACTTAGGGTAAAAGTAAATTATAATCTAAAAGATCTGAGGGTTAGACCATGAAGCACATCAATTTAAAGTTTGAGAAGATAGAACAGAGTCAACAAAGGAGATGGAACAACCTACTGGAAACAGCAATCCAAGAGAAGAAATGATTTCAGAGAATACAAAATGACCAGCTGTTTCAAATGCTACCAAAAGGTCAAAGATTGAGAATTCAACACTATAGTTAGCAAAATGGGTGTCAGTGGTGAATTTAACAAGAACAGTTTGATGGGACTGTTAAAAACAAAAATCTGCTTGGAATGGGTTCAAACAAATTTGGGATAAAAAGTAAAAAAATAATTCTTGCAGGAGCTTTGCTCTAAAAATGAACAGGAGAAAAATAACATGCAGGGCAATATATGGCAAGAATTGTGTTTACTAAGATAGATCGTAGCATATTTATAGACTGGTAGTGAGAGCCATTCAAGAAGCAAACTTTAATGATGCAAAGGAGAAATAAGAACTTAGCCAGAGACCAAAGTGATGATCTTGAGTAAAGAGGGCATGGGATCTAATGCCCAAATTAGTCTCAAATTAAAGCACCCATGTGACAGAATAAATAGCAGAGATGAGGTAAGATAACATATGTATTATTGAAAGCTTATAGAAATTCTTTTCTGTTTCTATTTTATCATCAACAAGACCAGCTTCGAGCAGATTGAAAGAGGAATAGTGTGTTGGCCTCTTGAGTAATGAGGATAAGATATTATGTAATCCTGTAGGTTAGTAGAAGAACAAATAACCTAGTGATGTGCGGAAAATTTCCAGAAAATTCTGAACACCAACTTGAGGGTAGTAGGCAAGAGGTAATAATAAGACCAGTAAACATAGTTGCATGCACTTCTCCAGCAACATTCAGCAGACTTGGTAGAGAGCAACAAGACCTGGATATTTTGTGAAGAGAGTAACAAAATAATGCGGGGGTGGGGTGGGGGTGGGGTGGGCAAAAGCATTCAAAAGAATATGCAAGGGAGTTATTAAGTATCAACCATGAGATATAAACTGGCCCAAGAGGGACATGGAAATATGAAAAGGGTCAGGGCCAGTGAAAAGGTCCTGGAGTCAACAGGTTGAGTTTTTTAACTAGAGGGAAGAAGCTGGAAAGGGTGTCGATGATGCTTGTAGAGAGGGAGGTAGAAATCAAAATAATGCAAAGGCTTCGGTCACTGGCCAAGACAAAATCAAGGGAACAGGAATACGTAGCTGAGTGGGATGCAAACAAAATCATTGAACAAGAGGACCTTGAAAATAATCTATAATTTGTGTGAAAATTCAAAAGTGTGAATTATCATGAATACTATTGAAGAAAATATTTCAGAGTTTAAAATGTTGAAAAAATGAATGCCAATGACCTAGGAATCAAGAGAGAGGTGCAACAACAATGGGGAGAATGCAGTCTAGCCAGTGGACATGATCATCAAAGCAGGGTGTTTTCATAAAGGAAAAATAAGTGAAAGTTAGAAAAACAAAGAGGTGCAAGCAGGATGCCTACCCCAGTCCCCTTTCGAACCCACCAGGGAGAGAACATAGCTATCATTTCACAGACTTAAAGAGAAAGCAGGAGGGAATGTTCAGAGAATGGAGTAGTATATTGAGCATATGAGGAATTTTGCTGGTGACATTCTTCAAGAATGACTGCTGTTCTTTCTTTCCTCCACAATAATGCACTTTCATCTTTCTAGAAAAACAATTTGGTCATGATGCTTTTCTGCTTGAAATCCAGCAATAAGTCACAGTAACTTTGAGCTTCCTTGGAAGACCAGCATACTCTGGGACTTGCATGAAGCTCTCCCATGACATTTCAGCCATCCCTCCCACCTGTTTCTTGTGTTGTCTCTTCACATGGATAGGCCACTGGCTGTAGTAATACACAGGACCTGGCATTTCTGACTGCACTCTATTTGTCTTTCAGTGATTTCAATCGTAACCACTTATGCTATCTGGTGTTCAGTTTTCTCATTTCTAGAACAAAGTAGTTAAATTCAGAGGGTTTTTTTTCCCCCTGGGAAAGTAAGACCATTTGAAGAATTAAGCAAAAAAAGCAACATTCTTCATAATGTAAGGATCTCCTACGCCCATTATTTGCCAATTATACCCATTAGTCCTTAATCCAGCTGAAAGCGTGCCCACATTTTCTAACCACCTCATATTGTAGGGTAACTAGATAAAATGCAGGCTACCCAATTAAATCTGAATTTGAGATAAACAAATAATTTTTTGTATAAGTATATTGCAAATATTGTAAGGGCATCTTCTCTTTTTATTTGTTAAAACTGGCAGTCCTACATATGGGAAGCCCTGCTGGGTAGAATTATGTTTGTAGACAATAAATGTAAAAATTGTACCCCTAGAGTTGCTCAGTATACAAATTACACAATTAAATGCAGCCACAGTGCTGGAGGTCAATACAAACCCCAAGGAGAACACTGATCAGGTTATTGGAGCAACTGTAGCACTAACATTGCTCTAATTCTCCAACTATCCAGTGATGCAATGTGCTAAAAAGCTGCAGGATGTGTACACATAAGTAAAGCCCAATCTGAGAGAAAATTTTAATTGATTATTTTAAGATCCAGCATTATTACTCTTTTTTCATTATTACCCTCTTCCTTTCTTTTATCGATTTCTCTCTCCATTGACACTGGATCATATTTCTTCTCAAGAACAAAAATAGTGTTGTTACGTTAAGGAAGTAGTATTTAGTATGTAACTCACACCCAGAATTACAAATGAGGATTTCAAGGATATTATAGTGTAAACACAAAGGAATAATTAGCTAGTGGTGACATTTCAGACACTAATTGGGAAGATGTTCTGCCTACTGTTGAAGTTTTATAATCACTGGGGGGTTAGGGCAAAATGTTACTGGAGGAGAATAATTGACTAGTTGTCAAAAAAGCCAACAAAGGTCAAATTTCCTTCCCCATTTCTGCACAAACTGAAGTTGAACTGTAAACTTTAAAAAGAAAAGAAAAAAAAATACCTTGATTTGGTCAGTTCCTTGATTATGATTATAGATACATTTCCTGAGGATAGAGTCTTATCAAACAAGGTCAAAAGAAATCTCTATGTAGAGATCCAAATTTGTAATGAACTAATTTACAATAACACAAAAAATGCTACATAGATAAAAATATTTGCATTAGAAAATCAATGTAGTCTATATCTGGTGAAAGTCTTCTGTTTCTCTGAGCAGAAAGACTGTATTAAGCATGCAAGAATTAATTATAATCTCTGTTCTGAACATCACATTGACTAGGCTAACAAGAATAGAGAGCACATAAGAAACCTTGGGTGCAGGGATGGACAAGAGTGAAAAGGATGGAAAAAAGAGGATGTAGGAAGACAAGAAGGTAAGAAAACATGACATACTTCAGGAAATAAGTATAATTTAGCCTAATTTGTCGTAATGTACTAGAAGAGAAAAGGTGATTGGCTAAGATAGGGAAATGAACAAGATCCCACTTAAGAAAGGTCTTATTAGCTCAGCTTTGTTAAGCACTTGATCTTTTTCTTACCAGCTATGGGGAGCCACATAAGTTTTTACGCTGTTACTTATTAGGATTTTATTTTGAAAAGTTAGTTTGGCAATTACGTATAGGATTAACAGACATCAGGGTAAGACTTGGGAACCCCTGCTATCAGTTAGGCGAGAGTGATGATGCTAGAACTAGGAGGATGGCAGTATACCTGGAAGAAATGAATAGGTAACATACTTATGAAGTAAAATCTATAGAACTTAGCACGTAATTTTACAGGTGAGGTAAGAAAGAATGCAGAGTCCAGAAAAATACACACTATTTTAAGCCTGGACACAGAAGAAGTAGACATTTGAAGGGAAAGAAAATGCATTTAGTGGTGCATTTTGGGGATTTTAATTGTCCTTAGAAGAGTCAAGGAGGTCAATAAACAGGTATTTTGATTGGAAGGCTGAGGCTCAGGAGCCTGATCTGAGATAAAGGTTTAAAATTTGTGCATCATTATAGAAGCCACTGAAAGGCAAAACATCCACCTAGAAAAAAAAACAAAACAAAACATGGTAATAAGAGAGATAGGCCTCGGGGTAAAGGGCTCTAGGACTTAAATCATAAACAATAAAAATGGGGAATCCCAAAAGAAAAATTTAAGAAGAGATAGTAGAACAAAAAGAAGAAAAACTTGGAGCACTTGGCATCATAAGTAAATAAAAGAGAGCATTTCACTAAAAATGGAGTACCCATATAAGCCAAGGAAATACCCCTTGGGTTTGGAAAAAGAGAATGTTAGAAATGATAGTAACAGCATTTTCAGAGGACAATTGGTGGCAGAAACTTGAATGTGGTAGATCCGAAAGTGAGTAATAGTTGAAGGAATGAAACTAGTGTGAGTGCTAACAACCCTTCCCATAATTCTGTTTGCATTGAGGAGAAAAATATAGGATTTTAAAACTGCTTTACCAAACAAGATATAATTTATATGTGAATGTATTTTGTTTGATTTGATTCAGTTTGTTAGTTGTTAAAGTGGAGAGAATTGACCCTACTTTATTCTGGTGAGAAGGAAAGGAAGAAGGTGAACATTAACTCAGGTATAGATTGGGATATTCTGCAAGGTTCTGCAAAAGGGGTAAGGAATAGAACCCAGGTTATAGACAGATGAAGGAATCTGCCTTGAATAGTATCTTAGTTTGCTAAGGCTGCCATAACAAAGTACAATAAATTGGATTAGGTGCCTTAAACAACATAGATGTACATATTATCTCATGTTTCTGGAAGCTGGAAGTCTGAAATCAAGGTGCCTCCAATGTTGGTTTCTTCTGTTGGCTGTGAAGGAAGAATCTGTTCCAGGCCTGTGTGCTGGGCTTGTAGATGGCTGTCTTCTTTCTCTTCATATCATCTCCCCACTACGAGTAGCTGCATTCAAATTTCCCCTTTTTAAATGGACAATGTCATGTTGGATTAAGGGTCCAATCTCCACCAATGTGAACTCTTCCTAACTTAACTGTATCCGCAATTACCTTATTTCTAAATATGACCACATTCCAAGGTGCTGTAGGTTAAGACTTCAACATAAGGATTTAGGGGGACCACAATTCAACATTAAAAGTGGAAAGGGAAACACTTCTTTCATTATAACAAGAAGGAAAGAGAAAAGATGGCTTTGTGAGTCTATAGATTTGGTGGCAGGAAATTTAGGAATTGTCATCTGCCTTTTATTTTCTGGAAAGCGGAAACAAAACCATCAGTGGAGAAGGAGTCAGGTTTGGAAGTTTGTGTTTCCGGGGGGAGGTTTGAAAGAGCTATTGCATAAAATAAGAAAGAAGGCTAGCCAGGGTGAATGTCAGGCAGATCTCACATCAGTCTAGGATAATTAGGGGAAATCATCAATTATTTAGTGGTGTCCTTCAGATAATAATGTAGGTTCTCATGGAGAGGTCTGCTTAAAACACACTGCATGCCAATATATCTAAGAAAATGCTTTTGCCTAGTGTAGCAGTTAACTCATTCACTTGGAGCCCAGATTAAATGTTTGTGATTATTCCAGTCGAACAGAGAAGCACATGTAACTGGAATTCCTGTCAAAGTATTTAGTATAATGTTTCCTCCACTAGATTGTGTTCTGAAGAAGGGAATCACCCTACTCATCTCTCTGTTTTTAAATATCCTCTAACATTCCTTGATGCCACTGGTGTGGTCAGTACTCAGTGAGTATTACTAGAATTGAGCCTTGAAGAATAATGGTTACTCACTAAGTGAATATCTATGTCCTAATGAGATTAATTTTTTTTCCCAAGGCCTGTCCACACATATTCTAGACAAGTAAGGTGAGAGATTCATGCATAATTGCAAAGTTCAGGAATGCAAACCCAGTAAGCTCCAAGAGCAGAGCACACTTGAGCATCTTGAAGAAACGTAAAATAATCAGACATCCAATATGATGGAAGATTTGTTTAACTTAGGGTAAAACTATAGCATTGACTTAATAAACTTAAAAATATATATTTTCTCTTTATGGAATCTGTAACAAATAATTGTATATTTGGGGTCAATGTTTTCATATACCAATTTAAATGAGCAATATATAATATATATGATATTAAGGAATATTATATTTTATCTTGTTTTTTTCAGAGTGATTGTGTCCTTAATTTTTTCCTCTCTGAGCCTGTGCAACAAACACTTGAGGAATCATCATCTTTGTTCCCAGGCAAGTAATTTTATCATTATACTATGAACAATTACTGATTTTAAATACAATCATGTAAAAATGTCACAACTATTATATTTTTTCAATTTGAAAATTAAAGTTTCTTTTTAAGAGTGAGGCTTTAAGGTCTTTTCTAATCATTCATAAAGTTTTTCAGTCCTTTATAATATGTTTTCAATTTATATTAAAGCCAAATGTGTTTATAAGAACTACATAATGTTATACTATTAATTCATTTCAATTCATTGTTCACTGAGATGGAATTTCATGTCAGAAACGAAATTCCTGTTTTCCTGTAGGTAAATCTTTTTATTTACTTAACATCTTAGGAAGCAACACAAAATAGGCAATGATAATTGTGGATTATCTGGTGGTTTCATTCTTTTTTTCAAAAACAACTTAATACATGTAACGATAGCAAAGTAGTCCTAGCCATTCACTTCTTATCTTTTCCTGTCATTAAAATTTAAGATGAAAACCTGGGTAACATACTTGAACCCATAATCTTGACTCTGCTAGAGCAAGTGGCTGGAACATTAATGAAAGGGACCCTGCCATGGAGCCTTTGTGACTTCAAGTTTCCTTTTAAATTAACATTTCAAATTGGAGGCAGTGATGTGATGATTAAAAGTTCCTGTTTGCAATCATTTGCAATTATCTATGGTGTTTAAACATATTCATTAATTTATGCCCTTAACCCTGACAATGGTCGTCTTTGTGTATGTGCTATTCCATTATCTATGTGATTGTTTCTGTACTGCGACAAAAATCTGTCTTCTGTGTGTCAGAGTTGGGTACCGGCAGAGGATGAATAATTTTATTTTTTTGTGAAGGTATTATTTGGCATGGAGCTACATTAATCTGATCAGAGTATACATGATCATGTCATTAGAGAGTTAAAGGATATATAAGATAAAAATCCAGAAACTTTTTGGTTAGTGCTTTGAGTCGTGTCCATAATATTTTATGTAATAATTTGTAGAAGACTTTTTTCCAAGTGATATTTCAGGAGAACTCCAGTGGTTTGGAGGCACAACAAGCTAACTTGATAGAGAATATCCATGTGTCTTCCATTGTTGCTCTTTTTATTATCTATCAATCATTTATTCAGTTATTATTTATAGAGCATCTAGAGTAGGCCAGACACTGTGCTAAGCCCTCAGGTTGCAAAGGTGAGCCACATATATGTGGAAAAAATCAGAAAACTAGGAGATACTTAACTTTGGAGGCTTAAAAACATAATCTCACTTAAACAACTCCTGTATCAAAAGGACTTACAAACCAAAATTGCAAAATTTCTAAGGACAGCAGCAATGAAACACCACATGTAAAGAAACCATGAGAGCAAGATAAAGCAGCACATGCAGGAAAATTGGAATAATTGGTATAAGAAAAGGAATCACAAATTAATCTCACTGAATTTCAATAAGAAGTTCTAAATAAAATATTAGCCAAAATAATTCATCAGCATACTAAAGGAATACAATTCATTTTGATTGGAAATACAGGAATAGTTCAATATCGGCACTATACATACCATATAATTCATGTTATTATGTTACTAGATTAAGGAGAAAATCACATGGTCATTTGATAAATTTCAATAAACTTTCTAGATAAAACACTAAAATAAAAATAAATGGGTAATTTTTTAACATGAGAAAATGTACCTGTCTTAGCTATCTAAAGACTACATTAGGCATCAGAGAGAAACATTGTAAAAGCATTTCCATTAAAGTATAAAATAAAACATATGCCCAGGATCTTCACAATTACATTCTGCCAAAAACACTAGCCAACGTGGGACCCACTCCTTCACCTCCTTCAAGTCTTTGCTCAAATCACCTTCTCCATGGGAAGTACCCTGATCACCCCATCTCAAATTGCACCTGTCCTATTCAGGTAACACCCAATGCCTTTATCCTATTCTGGATTTTTAGTCATTTATCATATTCAGCATATTATAACTTTAACTTATTTAGAATGTTTATTTCTTGTTTATTTCTTTCCCTACTATGATAGAAATGCCAAGAGGAATTTTGTCTAACCTGTCCCAAAGACCTAGAACAGTGACTTTTTCATAACAGGTCAATAACTATTTGTGAAATGACTAATTGAAATGGAAAAATAAATTAAAGCATAAACTTTGGCAAGAAGAAGGTAAAGATAACATGGTGTGCCAAGTAATATGATTGCATACCTAGAAAAATATCAATCAATTAAAATCAACCACAAATAATATATATAAAGTAAATATCCCACCTATAATAGCACTAGAAGTAAATTTAACAGGAAATGCGTGAGACAAAATGAAAAAATCTTCAAAAACAACACTAAGGGATTTGAAATACACTTTGAACAAATGGGAAAATATGGCATGCTCTTGGATAGGAAGATTCAACATCATAAACATGCCAGATATTTCCAATGTAATTTTTAAATATAGTTTTTTAAAATGTTAACGGTTCTATTTTTAAATAGATAAGCTAATTAATAACAAAGAAAAGTCAGGAAAACTTAACAAATAAGAGCAAGTAAAAGAGTTGAGAGTAACCCTACCAGACATTAAAAACACATTATAGAGCCTTAATAATTAAAACAGCACATAAATAGATGAGTAAATGGAACATAATAGAATATCCATAAATAGAATTAAGTACATTCAGGAATTTAATATGTAGCAAAACCAGTATGGGAAAAGTCAATAAATACTTTTCAAATAGTGTGCTTCCCACATATGACAGGCTAAATACCAAATGGATAAAAAATTTGAAATGCAAATAATGAAAATGTGTATGTTACAAAGAAAACATGGAAAAAAATCCTTTAGAATCTTGTGATGAGCTATTTTAGCTGTTATTACAAACCCAAAAGCCATAAAAATTCTGCATGATATAAAACACTATAGTAAAATCCAAAAATAATGCAAAGCTTAAAGGTAAAATGGATGAAATATTTGCAGTTTATCACATACAAAAGGTTGGTCATATTACATATAACCCTGTAAGAAAAAGACTAACAACCAAACAAAAAATTACAAAAAGATAATTCACAAAAAATAAGAAATTCAAGTGGCTTTTAACCAAATGAAAGGATCCTCAACCTCACTCATAAGAAATATATAAATTAAAATTACTCTGAAATCATTTTTTATTCATCAGATTGGCAGAAATTCAAAATTTAATGAAAGCTTGGATACAAATCAGCGAGCACTCCCATACACTGCTGGTGGTAATGCAAATTGGTACAACCTCTGTGGAAGGCAATTTGCAACATTTATCAAAATTATAAATGTGAATACCCTTGCCCAGCAATTCTCCTGTTGGAAATATATCCTATGATGCTTGTGCACAGATACAAAATGACATATGTATTAGGTTGTTCATTTCAGCATGGTTTCTAACAGCTGGAAACTGGAAACAACCCACCTGCCCACCAGCAGGGAACTGGTTCAAAAAATTATGGTTATTTCCACATAACAGAATAATATGAAGTTACATTTTAAAAAATAAAGATTTGGATTATTGATATGAAAACATTTCCAAGATATTTATGTAGAATAGTAATATGCTATTCCTCTTGTGAGGAATAAAAGAAAAATACCTATTCATATTTGCTTACATGGAGAAACACTGGAAGGACATGTATCCCTCTGGAGAGGTATAAGAAACTAATAAAATAATGTGGGAGAACTGGGTGTTAGAATGAGAGAAAGACTTTGCTATATAGTTCTATAACACATTTTCATTTTTGAATCATATGAATAAATTATCATTGAAAAATGTTAAATTTTCAAATGCTATTTTTAGTGTTAATGGACACATTGTGCATAATAAGTACTGCATCAGCCACTGTGAAACCATGCATTCAAGCATTTCAACAAAATTATCTCTAGGATCACTAATATTTTAACAATTCTTGGCTTACTGAATAAATGGCTAGATCAAGCATAATCAGATCACCCAGACTAATAGGTAGCAAAAAATCAAAATATCCTAACATCTACTTGTCCACATGAAATTATTCTCAAAAGTCTTCCTCTCTGGATTTTTCATTTAAACTCTTTTCCTTAAGTTATTGCCCCCTATTTGCCCCTTAATAGCATAATGTTTAAAAACATAAGCTTTAGAGATCATTTAACCCTGCACCATTTATTATTTGCATGACTTTGGACCCAATGCCTCAGTTTCTTCATATGAAAAGTAGAGGTAACACAAGCTTTATAGATATGCTGTGAAGATTTAGTGAGTTCATGTACATAAAGCTCTAAGCCTGATGTTTGCCATACAGTAATTCTAGAAATACTAAATACCTTTACTATTTAGTACCTCTATTACCACGTTGTTTACTTAGACTTCCTAGTGGCCTGAAATTTCACTGGGTTCTGAACTCTGGCATGTTTTGATGGATATTCTGGTTACAAATTTTGCTTGAGAACTTTGGGTGCAATATCATCTTCAGTCAGCTCAAGGAACACTTTACTTAAATTGGTAACCATTTGGACACTCAATTATAAATTGATGCTGATTTGCTACCTTTGAATTAAAACTCCTCTGTTTAAACACATTGAGTTTCTAATCTATCTAATAAATCTTTCCATCCTTAATTCAAAAATAATTTTAAATGTACATCAAAAAGTTTTCAGCATTTTTAGCATACTCATACCAACACTTCAACACTCTATTTTTATTACAAAATTCAAATTCACTACTATGCACAGAAATCTCATAGTATCTCTAATTCACAATGTCTCTCAGTCATTGTAACCAAGATATTTTAAGAATATTCATTATGTTTATGTAATTACTATTTCAGTTATAAAAACACTCAAATTATCCATTTTAATTATTTTAATGTCAATAATTCACATTAATAAAACTAATTAATATTATGCCTTACAGTATGTAAACTATTCTAGTAAATATGTAAAAGATTTTGGGAGAAGAAACATACAGTTTATGTTTAATTTTCAAATGTTAGAATTAGAGAGCTTACTATGGATCACAATGAATCTACAATGAGTCCACAATAGAACATTGCCAAATTCCTTATTATTAATAAATTTCTTCTCTCTAAATTCCCTCAGAGAACAAACAAGCAGTTATTACTAAGAAAAATATTAGAAAAGTTATAAATTATGCTTAATCCTTGAGCTATAAACTGGAAATTTTTAACTAAAAAACTAAAGCCTTTATATTACTAATGGAATGATATAACATGAAAAAAATTGAGTTTACTATAGTTATTAAATAAATGTTTATTCTAACATTATGGAGCAAGTACTGATTTAACTATTTCTTGGAGATATAAGGAAAAAATTAAGTCCTGAGGGAAACTATAACCCAAAGAGCTAACTGAGACATGTAAGATAATTACCATATAGATAGTGATAGGCTGTTCTAAGGAGTGACCACAGAAACTATTTTGCATTTTAAATAGGCCTTGTAGTTAGGTAAACGTTCAATAGCCAAATATGGTTGGACAAGATCATTTCAAAAAGGAGGAATAATATGAGAAATGACTGGAAGAAAATAGCATAGCAATTTTGTGGAAATGAATACACAGGCTACTGTATGGAATAATACTAGTGGGAAATAAAACATTCAGAAAGCTACAATACAAGAACCCATAAACTTTTTTCATAAACAATGGAAAACTATGAACAGTACTTTGATCAAGAGTACTGTTATAAAAGTTTCTGTAGAAAGATTATACTGGTAATTGTGTACAAATAGATCTGGGTTCTAGAAGAAGGGAAGAAAATATTCTTGTAGTTCAAGCAAAACATCCACATGGGTCTGAACTGGGTGCTGTGGAACTAGAAAGAAAGTGCTGAGTGTAAATATATGGAGCTAGAGTATTAATGATCATAAACATTTATTAAAAGATTATGTTATGAAAACTTGAATTTTATCAGTTAACCACCTCAACCATTCTGAAGTAGGTAACTATTACCTCCATTTTAGATGTTGATTAATTTAGGCATTATGACCATCTAAGCATAGAGATGTGACCTGAACCACGGACTCATCTCTAAGCAAACACTTTTGTTTCAACTACTATGCTCTCTAATAGTTTAAGCTTATTGTACTGAACATTGAGAAAATTTGGAGTCAAAAATCACAATAAGGTTTTAAGCTTTAATAATCAGGAAAACAATGGTATCAATAAAAAATGTGGAATATGAGGAGAAATGATTGAGGAAGATTAGATACAAATTTTCATATTTAACCAACCCAGTTTCCTAGAAAGTATTATGTTTTTAGCATGATCTGAAGAGTCTTACTTTTGCATGTTGTTCATTGATCCTGTTTTAGTCTTTAAATGTTTAATTTATCCTGCTGAGCCACTTCTAATTTAACCCACTGAAATTCTATTGTTTTATCAGGTGAGAAGTTTCCTGACAATGTGCCTAAAGTGCAGTTAGTCATATCATATGAAGATGCGAAGCTGACCGTACTGGTGAAACACATGCAAAACATTGTAAGTTTATCATATTTAATGAGAAACATGTAAACCTACATTTAAAAATCACTTGCCTCCATGTGGCAATTACTGTCAACATTAGTGAGAGAAATGGGGCCAGCCACCAAGTTTAAGTGAGGAACAAATGAACCAATTACAGTGTTCTTCCACAACATGATTGCACTAGTTGGGGACTATAAAATAACTCACAGGGAAGTCCTAGAATGAAAATCAGATTTTATTCAAAATGAAGGGTTAGAAAACATCAAACTAAAAAGTTTCTGCTCAGCTAAAGATAATATTAGCAAACTGAAAAGGAAATCAACCATATAGGAAAACATATTTGCCAATCATACCTCAGACAAGGGTTTGATCTCCAAAATATATGAAAACCTTATACAACTCAACACCAGGAAGACAGACAACCCAATTGAAAAATGGGCAAAAATACTGAATAGATGTTTCTCTGAGGAAGACATACAAAGGGCTCATAGATATGAAAGAATGCTCAAAATCACTAGCTATCAGAGATGCAAATTAAAACTACAATGAGGTATCACCTCACTCCTGTGAGGATGACCACCATTAACAAATCAACAAACAAATACTGGCAAGGATGTAGAGAAAAGGGAACTTTAGTTTCCTGTTGGTGGGTGCAGCCACTATGGAAAACAGTATGGAATTTCCTCAAAAAACAAAAAATGAAACTGCTTTCTTTAAAAAAGATTTTTAGAGAAAGAGAAGGGATAGAGGCAGAAAGGGAGATATCAATGTATGGTTGCCTTTCACCTGCTTCTAGCTACAGACCTGGCTGGAGACCTGGCTTGCAACCTGGTTATGTGCCCTGGCTGGTAATTGAATCAGAGACCTTTGGGTTTGCAGGCCAGTGCCTTATCCACTGTGCCACCAGCCAGGGTGGAACTGCTTTTTGATCCTGTGATTCCACTGCTAGAATTATACCTGAAGAATTCTGAAACACCAATTCAGAAGAACCTATGCACCCCTGTGTTCATTGCAGTGCTGTTCACAATAGCCAAGTGCTGGAAACAGCCTAAGTGCCCATCAGTGGATTAATGGATCAAAAAACTGTGGTGCATTTACACAATGGAATATTATGCAGCAAAAAGAAAGAATTCCTACATTTTGCAATAGCATGGATGGAACTAGAGAGTATTATGCTTAGTGAAATAAGCCAGGCAATGAAAGAAAAATACCATATGATTTCACCTAATACAGGACACTAATGAACAAAACAAACAAAAAAGCAAAATAGAACCAGAAGCATGGAAACAAGGAACATACTGACAGTGATCAGAGGGGTGGGCAGAAGTGGTAAAATGGGGAAAGAAGGGAAAGAGGCTAATCAAGGAACTAGTATAATTGACCCATGGACATGAACAACAGGGTAGGGATTGACTGTGGGAGAAGGGGAGGTGGGCAGGGCAGGGGAGAACAATGGGGAAAAGGGACAAATATAATAAAGCAACTATAAATCAATTTTTAAAAAGCTAGCAAAAAAGCTGTGAGAGTGCAGAACTAGCTAAAGACTAAGAGCCAAAGAAAAAACAAGTCAACTCCCAAGAGTTTACATCTATTTCATTGTGCTGAACTTGCTGGAGAATTGACTCACCTCTTTGAACAGTGTCAGCACCTTGTTGTGAAGCCAGGAATTTCCTCTTCAAATTCCCATTGTACATTGAGTTTTTAACCACCTCAACAGTCATCATATTCTGATGTCATTGCTCAAAGGTGTTTCTTTTCCCTCAAAAGTTAATAAATTGTTTGAGGACAGGGTCCCCATCCCTAGAACCTTGAACAGCAACTGCAGTTAGGCGCTAAAGAAAACTAAAATTTTCTATCTCTATTACACCTCATTATCCTTAAGCCCGGGTCAAGTCAAAGGCAGAGACAGCAATCAGGCAATGTCATTAAGTAAGAAAGGAAGCTTGCTGTGACACAGGTAAAATATTAATGATGGAAGCCTGGGTGCAGTGAACAGAGAAGGGTAACTCTAAGCCTTGCCAACTTCTCTTGTCTCCCACTAGCCTAGTTAAAATGGGCTTGGCACATGGTGAAATTCCCCAGGAGACTCAACAGATGTGGAGAAAGTCGGTAGCACTAATTTGGCTTTCTCTTTTATCAATATAAATCTCTCAGGATGCACTTGGAAGGATTTAAAGAAGCAAACTCTTCTCAACATGACATGCATCTGGAACATGCCAGAACTTAATAAATATTTGTTCAGTGGACAAATAGTTGGCATAATTTTCAGGGGATACATCTGTTACAAACTTAGTATTAGCCGTATACCCAAAGATGTTTGCAAATCTGTGATGTTTTCAATCAGCAATCTTGTAACAGTTTGGCAGATAGTATTAAATGTGTTTTTGTACAACTTTTACTCATTAAAATAAGTGTAAATTACTTTTAATAAGATAATAGTCTTAAATGAGAATAACAGTTGTTTAAGAAATCTTAGGCTGATGGAGACTTCGTTCAAGATGGTGGTGTAGGTAAATGCAGTTCACCTCCTCACCAAACCACACCAAAATTGCAACTAAAATATAGAACCACCATCATTTTGAACCATCAGAAAATTGAGCTATATGGAAGTCCAACAGCTAAGGAATTAAACCATATTCATCCAGACAGGTAGGAGGGATAGAATGGCAAAGACACGGAAATGTGGAGATACAGGACCTGGTGGTCCCCAACCAGTATACAGTGGACATAAAACAGAGGGATATCTTGGGAGCAAGAGATCCCAGTTCCACACCAGATCAACTAGCCCAAGATTCTAGTACCAGGAAGATAAGTCCCCAAAACATCTGGCTATAAAAACCAGTGGGGTTTGGGTAGGCATAAGAAACGGATTTTCAGGCCTCCCCCTCTTAAAGAGCCTCTCACCATGTAAGAACTTTCTCAGATTCACCCCATTCAGGCCCCAGCACTGATGCAGTAGCTTGAAGGGCACCAGTGGCATATGGGAAGGAACTGGAGTGTCTGGCATCAGGGCAAGAACTAGGGGACAGCTTCCTCCCAGACAGAACTGTAGGCAGCTCCACTGTACCTTTTCTGAGCCCTCCCTCACACAGAGCCACAGTGCAGTGGCACCATATCTGAATCTCCATCACCCTGGCTCACATGGTAAGCCCCACCCTGACAGTTGCCTAAGGGTCCATCCCATCTAACTTACAAGCCCACCCAAGCACCCCTCCCACCCTGGTAACAATGGCTTCTCCATATGAAGGGCTGGCCTAGGCATAGGCTTCAGACCATCTTAAATCCTTTGAAATAAACAACAGCTAAGACCAGCCCCTGTAGGTCTCATTGAGTGGCCCCAGGGATAGCTCTGACAGCTGCCATCAGCAGATTGCTTTAGAGCTTACACCTAGGGGACCCAGACAGAGCACAGTTGGAGGCTGACCTTGGCCTGCACCACCTGGGAAATCCCAGAGCTTGTGCATTCAGTGGGCAGTTATAGACTATGTCAGAGCACCATCGAATCATCTCCACAAGCCACAGAGGGAGGTGGTTGCTGGCCAGGGAACAAAGCCAGTCCTACCAGCTATCGGGACTGTCTAAATCCCTCCCATTGATCTGCTGGCCAGAATCAAGACTCATCTACAAGAGGAGGAAGTACTCAGCCCACACAGAGAGAGGACCTTGAGCACATAGCCTGGAAGATAGGGGAGGCTGTGCCACAGGACCTTACAAGGTCACCTACTGCATTAGGCCATGCTAACAAGATATCTAGTAAAACAGGCTTTACCTAATATAAAGAAACAAACACAGGTAGGCTGCAAACAAACATAGGTAGGCTGCAAAATGAGGAGACAAGAAATATGATCCAAACGAAAGAAAAGAACAAAATGCAAAAAAAAAAAAGGGGGGATAAGCAATATATCAGATGCAGAATTCAAAACATTAGTTATAAGAATGCTCAAAGAACTCAGTGAGTACTTCCACAGTATGAAAAAGACCCAGGCAGAAATGAAACATATACTAACCAAAAATAAAGGACAATCTACAGGGAATCAACAGCAGAGTGGATGAAGCCAGGAATCAAATCAATGATTTGGAACATAAGAAAGAAAAAGATATTCAATTAGTACTGCAAGAAGAAAAATGAATCCAAAATAATCAAGGATAGTGTGAGGAGACTCTGGAACAACTTCAAACTTTCCAACATTCTCATTGTAGGGGTGCCAGAAAAAGAGAAAAAGAAAGAAATTAGAAAGCTATTTGGAAAAATGATAAAAGAAAACTACCGTAATTAGATGAAGGAAATAGACATACAGGTCCAGGAAGCACAGGGAGTCCCAAGCAAAATGGATATAAAGAGGATTACACCAACACACATCATAATTAAAATGCCAGAAGTTAAAGATGAAGAGAGAATCTTAAAAGCAGCAAGAGAAAAGCTAAATAAAAATATAAAAATAAAAAGATAAATACTTACAAAAAAGTTTCCCTAAAACAGTCAGTCTAGCCTGATTTTGCAGGCTAGAAGGAACTGGCAAGAAGTATTCAAAATGATGAAAAGCAAGGACCTACAACCAGGATTGCTCTAGCCAGCAAAGCTATCATTTAGAAGCAGACAAGATAAAGTTAAAGGAGCCAAACCATTATGTTAAAGGGACTTATTTAAGAACAAAAGATCAAAACTATGAACATTAAAGTGGCAATAAGCCCTGGCTGGTGGCTCAGTGGATTATGCTGGCCTGCAAACCCAAAGGTCACTGGCTTGATTCCCAATCAGGGCACCTAACTAGGTTGCAAGCTGGGTCTCCAGCCAAGTCCCCAGCTGGAGGCAGGTGAAAGGCAACCAAACATTGATGCTTCTCTCCCTTTCTTCCTCCCTCCCTGCCCTCTCTCTAAAGGTATTGAATAAAATCTTTTTTAAAAATTAAAATAAAATAAAATGGCAATAAATGCATAACTATCAATAATTGAATCTGAAAAATAAACTGAACAAACAAGCAGAACAGAAACAGAATCATAGATGTGAAGAACATTGGGATGGTAGCCTTGGAAAGGTGGGTCTGGGGATATGGGGGAAAAGGTGAAGGAATTAAGAAGTACAAATTGGTAGTTACAGAACATGCAAGGAGATGTTAAGAGCAACTATAGGAATTGGAGTTGCCAAAAAACTTATATGCATGGCCCATGGATGTGAACAAAGGGTAGGGGATCACTGGCAGGAGTTAAGGGCGGTTCTGGATGAGGCGGGCAAAGAGGACAAAACTGACACAACTGTAATAGCATGATCAATTAAAAAAAAGTCCAATGTTAAAAACACATATAATAAAATAAAACAATAAGAAATTATTAGGCTGGGAAATGAAGAGTCATTTAAGTATCTATATAAATACATGTGATAAAATAGTAGAATATTAAAAATAGCGGCAATCAAATTAACGAAACTCATGTAGATGGTATATAAATTGAAAATAGTCTTCTTTGAAAATAAAGTTTTATTTCAGTAATGCTGTCACTACTCAAAATATTTTAGAGCATGCTTGTTGTCATTGCTATTGGCATGTAAACCACAGCAAACTTGGTGATGTCACCAAATAGTCATGCCTAGTATTTGATCAAAAGCAATATTAACCAACTTGGCCACCCACTTTATTCACCAGATGAATCCCCAGATTACTTTTGACAGTTTTCAAAAATGCATTTTATACTCAGATGAAGCTGCACTACCCATAAGGACATTCAGAACAAATGTGATGCAGGCAATAAAGGGAGGGGAGCAGGAATTTATGAATAAATGGCAAATTATCAGAAGAATCCCAGCAAGAAAAGTACATAGCTAACTAGGACCACTCTGGCCTGTACATTGTCAATGGTCTCTGAAGGCAGTAAATAATGAAGCAATACTTCCTGCTATCTGATTCTCAGCCTGCCTCCAGGTTCCTCTCTTTCCAGTTTCTTAACCTTGCCCTGATATTCATTCCTAGACCTCGTCTTTTCTCTCTTGAGCCCCATGTCTTTAAATAACATTTTCATGTGTTTCTTGTCTGCATTTATAACTCCAACTTGACTCTCTCTCTCTCTAAAAGCCAGAGTTGTATATACAACTGATTATTCAGCCACCCTATGGACATCACAAACTTAACATACACCAAATAAAACTTATGATTGTTGTCCTCCTACACCTGCTTCTTTTGCCATCTTTCCTACCTCAGTAAATAGCACCTTCCTTCTCCTAGTTGCTCAGGTTAAAATCCTTAGAGTCATTTTTACTTCTTTTACAAACTGCATTCAATTGATCAGTAAATCATGTCAGTTCTGCATTCAAAATAAATCCAGAATGCCACCACTTTTCACATCCACTGTTACCACTGCAGCCTCCCGAACAGGCCTCCCTGGGTCTGCCCTTATTTCTTTGTAATCTCTTCCTAAACTGGCAACCAGAATATTCCTTTCAGGGTTCATCAGACCCTGTCATTTCTCTCTTTGCATCGTTTTGGAAAAGAAGTCCCATATCACATGCAATGAAAGACAAAATACTTGTCAATAGTGATCTATTGATAAGCTCCCAGGCTGGCCCCCTGCCCGTCGCCTATGACTACAGGTCTCTTCAATCACTCCACTTTATCTTCAGTGACTTCCTTGCTGTTCCTTACATATTGCCAGAATGTTTTTGCCCCAGGACAATTGTACCTCCTACTCAGTTGATCTGGAACGCTCTTTCAGGCACTTGACTCAAATTCTACGTGGCTCAGTCTCACACGCCGAGTGACCATGTTTTACTGTCACCTCTCAGTGAGGTCCTCACTCAGTCTCATCAGTGAAACTGCCAAACCACCCCTCTCCGCTGCCACTTTCAAACTTCTCTTCCTCATTGATTTTCTCCACTGCCCTGTATCCATCCCTGCTATAACCCCAGCAGATAAAAGAGCCAAGTAGGTGGTAGGTGCTCAGTGAATAACTGGTTAAAAGAATTACTTCTTTTAACCTTTTAAGTAAAAAAAGTACTTCTGATGTGAATAACTACGAACTAAGATCTTTCTCCCCTTCCAAAAATCATCGCAACACAGTTCCCACACCTTGCATTTTCACAGCTTATTCCTTCTGCTTAACTGAAGACACAGATAACATTATAATATGTTACAATGACAGAAGAATCTATGTTCTCAACATATTCTCTTTGCTCATTTTAACTATTTTTTGAGCCTTTACTGTTTTCACATGCCTAAGTAAACAGACTAAACAGTTGTATTTGATTTTTTTAATATTAAAATGAATTATTATGCCTGCAGTTTTGTTACATTTAATATTAAGTTTGATGAAAAGAATTATTTATCTTTTATTAAATCTTTGAAGCTTTGCTCTGAGAATTACTTCCCTCCTGTCAGATCACAAGCTAAAACAAAATTGCTAAAATGTTTTTCTTTCAAAGATGCAAAATACGATTTATTCTAGTGAACAGAGACTGACAAAGGAATGCAGTTATTTAGAAGCTTGGTCAAGATTTTCTAAAATAATATTTTAGTTTATATAACAAAATATAAATTATGTAGAGTTGAAATAGTTTTTGAAATGTGTCTAGTATTTTTCAGGCAGCTCACTTTAAAAGGCTCATTTCCATCGACTTACACACAAAATCTCTGCATATCTGTCCATGCATTATAAAGTCAGCAAAGTCTCTCCTGGTTTAATGGATTCCTCCAGGCTATGTTATTTCTAGACTTTTTTTCTACCTGTTCCAGAATATGAGCACTTCAGTAGGCTCTGAGTAGTCAATAAGGATACCAAACTATCTTTTGATATTGAAAATGCTCATGCTCTTATACCATAATAGAAGAGTTATTTCAAATGAGGAACAATTAATGTCACGGGAAAAAGAAAACATCTTAAATTGGGTGCTGTTTAAACTTTTATGACACAAAATGGGGGAAATAGTTATTATATGAAATTAATAGGAAAGAGGGAGTCGAGTCGAACAAAACAAGAACCTCAGGTTCAACACACACACTAAAATTTTATTACATTTTCTTTTTACTTAGAAATTTTTTTTAAATTTTAATGTGTATGTGTAGCCTAGGATTGGTCCCTAATTTTAAAGTATAGGTTCTCATTTTTAAAACAACTTGCAGCGATTTCGTTTCTGTAAGTGTATGTTGGGATGTCTGCATGTGTGGTTTGCAGGCCTCTTCTGGTCTAAGGAAGTCCTCTGCTCTTTCATTTCCAACTTGTTTTCTTCTCTGCTGCTCCCAAAGATTAGCATTCCAGAAAGCTCTCTGATGCAAGAGGTCTGTGGGCCATATTTCAAGAAATATTTACCAAATGGCTATTTACCCCATAAATGGTCCTCTATAGGCACTGTGGGTTCCATGCTTGGCACCAACTGAACTGTGGTTCCTGTTGGAATAGAACAGAGACAGCACTTAGATTTGATGAAGATAAAGGAGGGGAAAATGAAGCAAAAAATAATAGCAATATATATATTTCAACATATTAAAGTAACAGTGTTCTACGTTTCTTTTTAAAACTAACTTGGCTAAATTCTCTATCCAAATTCTTCTCAATTAAAAAAAATCCAGATTTGTAAAAACGAAATTATTGTTCCATCCCAAATGCACTTCAATCTAAATAAATGTTAACTTATTAACAAAAAAGCCCTGACTGGTGTGGCTCAGTGGATAAGGGCTGGCCTGCATACCCAAAGGTCACTAGTTTGATTCCCCGGTCAGGGCACGTAACCAGGTTTCAAGCCAGGTCTCCAGCCAGGTCCTTAGCTGGAGGCAGATGAAAGGCAACCATACATTGATGCTTCTTTCCCTTGCTTCCTACCTCCCTGCCCTTCTCTCTGAAAATAATGAATAATTTTTTTTTTTTAAAAAAAAAGGCCATTGTCAAGGACAATAATAATTATTCTATCAATTGTATTTGGCATATATTCTATGAATTATAAAAAATTGTCTTCCCAAACTTGGCCCAGTATGACACTGATCTCCTATTTCAAAGAATAACATGTAAAGCAGTGCTTTAGTGAAGCATATCCAGCCCAGATATAAGTGTTTTGTTGTATTTTATGGTTTATTTGTTTGTTTTCTACCAAGGAAACATTGTTGCTCAAAAATTACCCATTATTTCTTAATAAAACAAATTGTAAGTTATTCTATAAACCTATGATTATTGATATGATCATGATAATTGGTCTCTTTCCATGAGCCAACATCTTTAACTAGTTCTTTCTTCTTGAACTCTTCTCAAGATTTCCATAAAACTTCAACAAATATATATTTCCTAAACCTCTTTAACATCACTTTCTCTGAGGCTCCCTTAGCTCTTACACATTTAAATGAGATAATGTATGTAGTGACTTAATAAATGTTGGCTTTACCCTTAGTCCTTAAATATGAAGATTTTTCCAATATTCTGAACATCAACCTTTCAGACTAATTTTCTATAAATTTCACTCAGCCTTGAGACTTCAAAGAGTATATAAATTACTCCTAAGTGTACATCTCTACTGTTCATAATTCTTTGAACTCAGTTTCTGTATTTCCAACTTCTTGATGATCATTTACACTTTGATATTTTGTTATCTTTTCAAACTCAATTCTAAATTATAATTCTCCACTTTCCACTGAAGCAAACTCTCACTCTGAACTACATATTTCAAATAAATTGCTGCGTCACCCTCAAGAACTCCTCCTGATCAAAAGCTTTCTATAATTATTTTCTATACTTGGTCTTAGCCAAAAGGCCATTATTTTCTATATTTTGATTTATTTTATCACTACTGCTTTTATTTTCTGTTACTTTTATTATTGTCAAAATCCTGTCTTGTATTTTCTGTTAATTCATCTATGGATTATTTTGATTGGCTGCTATGATATTCCGTGCCTCATTTTCTACTTCCCCTATTTCATCCTGCATAAAATATCCTAAAATTCCATTTTCATCATATTAATAAATTTTAAGAGTTTCTATAAATTTCTAATTTTTAAAAGATTTTATTTATTATTTTTAGAGGGAGGGGAAGGGAGAGAGAATGAGAGGGAGAGAGACATTAATGTATGGTTGCCTTTCACCTGCCTCCAGCTACTGACCTGGCTGGAGACCTGGCTTGCAACCTGATTATGTGCCCTGGCTAGGGAATCAAACCAGCGACCTTTGGGTTCACAGGCTGGCACCTTATCCACTGTGCCACCAGCCAGGACTCTAAATTTTTAATTCTTTAGCTTAATTTTTATTAATTTATTCTTGTATTACAATTGTTTCATCCTCCTCCCATTGCTCTCCCCTGTGCCCCCAACCAGTCAATCCCCACCTCATTGTCCATGTCCATAGGTCTTTCACATTAGCTCCTCCTCTAAACCTTACTCTTTCTTTCCCCTCTTTCTGCCTCCCCCTCTCCCCTCCCCTCTGCTCCCATCATTCTGCTCCATTTTTGTTCCATGTCTCTGGTTTCTTTCTGCTCATCTGTTTGTTTTCTTCACTAGTCTCCTATATTAAGTGAGATCATGTGGTATTTGTCTTTTTGCCACCTGGCTTATTTCACTAAACATAATACACCCTTGTTTTACCCATGCTATCATAAAAGGTAGGAGCTTAATATTTAAGGAACCATACACTATAGCTATAACCTACCTTTGTATCTCCCTCCTCAACAGAAAAGTGATATTATATTCTTGATGGTTCATTCATTGTTGACTAAACATACATTGTTCTAGCTGACCATGTCACACTTCTACTTGCCTTCCACTCACTTGCTCAGTCTTCAAGCTCAGTCTTCAAGCTCAGCTTAAACCTCTCATCCTCTATGAAACCTTTGAGTCGTTCTTGCTCCTGGGGATCCTTCCCTGCTTTCTCCATTTGGTATTCACAGCTTTATCTCAACTTTTGAAACTTTCCTCATCTTGGTTCATCCTATAGTTTCAATTTTTGTTGAATGGAGTGTTCCATGAATGTCAATTAAGTAACATTGGTTGATTAAGTTGTTCAAATCTTTTTTACCCTTACTGATTTACTGTATGCTAGTTCTATAGATTATTAAGAGAGGGATGTTAAGAACTTCAACCAGAATTGTGAATGTGTACAATAGGGCATGAATATTTGATATTATTTTGCCCTCTTCATTAATTGACCCTTTTATTATTATAAAATGAACTTCTTTATCCATATATTTTTGCTCTTAAGTCTACTTTGTTAGATATTTATATAAATAATATAGTTTTCTTTTGATTAATGTCAACATGGTATACCTCTTCATTTCACTTTTAACCTATTTTATCTTTACATTAAAGCAAGTTTCTAATCTATAGATAAAGATATACAATAGATAGATAGAGATAGAGATAGAGATAGAGATAGAGATAAAAATAACCATACTGTAGGTTGTAACGAGCAATCTTTGGCACATGGATATATTAAAGCTATAATTATGTATAACTTTTTTAAAGGTTTTCCAAGCTCTGACTAATGTGGCTCAGTTGGTTGAGCATCATTACGCAAAGCAAAAGATTATTGGTTCAATTCCTACTCAGAGCACATGCCTGGGTTACAGGTCCAATCCCCAGAACTTGGCATTGTACTTTTTTTTTTTAAGTTTTCTCTTCTAGTATTTTGTTGTTTCTGCTCTATTATTTTTAACCTTATTAGATACAATTCACCATCCTTGTTCCTTATAAATCAGCCCTGATTATCTTATCCAGCATATTAGCTACCAAACTCAGGTTATCATCACCTGTACACCATATGTCTATATTTAAATCATGATAACATTGGTTAGAAGGAGAAGAGCAAGACAAATATTTGAGGTATATAAACCTAATACACTTTATCTCTGAATTACTAGTTTCTACTTCTTGCTGCAATCTATCTTCTTTCCCTAGTATCAAGGATAATGTCATAAATCTAATCTTTCAGTATATCATCTTTTCTTTGCAATTTCTCAGTAATGACTAACAAAACATAGTCTGTCTCTCTTAATTGTACAATTTTGTCAGCACTTGGGGACAGAAAATGAGTTAGTAGATTTGAAATCATTTAAAGCAGTTCAGTGAAATTGTGAAAAAGAAAAGTTTAATTACCAGCTAACTCATAAACAACTCTTCAGATTGCCTACTGAATAGATTGTAAAAAATAAATGAAGTTTAAAGCCCTACTTCTTGCATGTTATTAAAACTGAGAGAAAAAACTTGCCAAATTTCACAAAATACTCAATAACGAAGTCTGAAGCTCTAATTAGAATTCTGAATTTTTAGGAGCAACTCAATTTGTATGTATTGAGTCAGAAAAGGAACTCTATCTACTATACTGGCATCTGTCTAGTCGTTAACTACCTCAAGTTGATTTACATATGTCAAGATGATCATGAAAATGAGTTTGTTAGCTCTTTGAAGGCAGAAACTGTTTCAATTACTCTTCCTTATCCTCTCACAGACCATCCAAAAGGCTAGGTACATGTTAATTTGACTTTAAATCGATTTCTATATTATTAGAAATCAGACCCTGGCTGGTAGCTCAGTGGATTGGCACCAGCTTGTGAACTCAAAGGTCACTGGTTCAATTCTCAATCAGGGCACATAACCAGGTTGCAAACCAGGTCTCCAGGCAGGTCCTTAGCCAGAGGCAGGTGAAAGACAACCATACATCGATGCTTCTCTCCTTTTCTTCCTCCCTCCTTGCCCTTCTCTCTGAAAATAATGAATAAAATATTTTAAAAGATTTTTTTTAAAAAGAAAGAAAGAAAGAAAGAAATCAGCTATTGAAGGAAAGAAAGAAAGAAAGAAAGAAAGAAAGAAAGAAAGAAAGAAAGAAAGAAAAAGAAATCAGCTATTGAGGATAAGAATTTTATTAAATACTTAAACTGGTGTGAATTGAAGCAGAGGACCATCCTAATTTAATTCATGAGGGCCTGAAATTATCCTCTATATTTACCATCACATACAGAAAGATTGGATTCCTCTAACTAAATCACACAACAAACTATATATTGCAAATGCTTTTATTGTACAGCTATGCTTTTATCATACATTTTTTTAATTAAAAAAAAAAAACCCTCTCCATGATGACTAGTCTGAGTTTTGAAATTGCAATCTGACAGGAACATAGAAGAGGAAAATGCTTTTTTATTGTGTTTCATTTCTGGTATATGCCTCAGGTTTTTATACTACTTATCATTTTAATCACCATCAGTTGATTTCTACCAAAGCTTATGTTATACTATGATTGGAAACATTTAAGTTAAAAACATGATGTAAAATTCTCATAAATTATTCATCAAAAATATAATAACCTATTAAATACAATTAAGTTTTGAATTAATTTGTAGAAGTTTCCCAAGTGTCTGATATTTTTAAACCAGTATCTTTATCACATTCCTGATAATACTTGATCGAGAAAGGTTCTTAATCTGAATCTGGCAGTTTCTTTTCATATTCTTTGTAGAGTCAATGTAAGGTATTAGTTAAGAGCCTAGAGGTCTCACAGAAAAAAATAAATAAATCTTTTCAATAAAATTAAAGCAATAATAGTGGCTCAAGGATTATTTAAAGAGAGTGTTTTAAATTAAGTACATACTCATTATGTGGTAGCTATTATTATTACTATGTATGAAATATATCTCCCTTGCCCTGGTTGGTGTGGCCCAGTGGATGGAAGCCAGGCTTGCGAATGAAAGGGTCGCTGGTTTGATTCCAAGTCAAGGTACATGTATTTTTCTTTCCCTCTCTTCCTCCCTCCCCTCCCATCTCTCTAAAAATAAATAAATAAAATCTTTTAAAAATATCTTCCACAGACATTCATAAAAATACTGAAGGGTTGCTGGCATATCTGGCAATATGAGATGGTTTTATTTACTTTCTAAACAGTTTATATTGGGCTTTGTTTTTATACCAACATGCTGTTGATTACTTTTGTTTTTCTCTGTTTTGTTAAATTAGCCATGTTTTCAACATACTATCATTCACTGACCAAAAGAGCAACAAAAGTGACACTGAAAGTTATTCTGCGTGCAATCTAGGGCAAAAATAATTTTTAAGGTAGAAAACTGATATTTTTAATTAACCGTAGACCTAAAGCAATCTCATTTACAAATCAACATTGTGAACAAAGACTTACTAATGTACATAAATCTTCGCTTCTAGAAACTAAAATAGTAACCAAGCCAAGAATCCTTAATATTTCACTCTTCAGTAGATAAAGAAGTCTCTCCACCAGTGAATGCTAAGAATATTCTAAAGCCTTCATTTAAAGAATCACCTCTTTTTAAACTTAAAAAAAAAAAATCCAACATCTGTACGAGACATTTATTTCCTCTATAGGAAAGACATGCTAATATGGATCCAGCCCCCTGCCTCCACCCAGATGTTCCCATAAAGTACTCACTTCTCCAGTTAATTTCAATGTACCAATTAGTTTCTTCCATGTATTCCCCCTCAAAAAGGGAGGGGGACATGAGGAGAGAAACTTGCATGAGGGTAAGCGTGTATATGGGACATTAACACAAAAATATGACTTTAGATTACATTCCACAATGTATTAGGCTTCCCAAGGAACTATTGGCTTCTAGAACAAGACTCCAATATCTTGTTGTGTTTATTGTCAAAATATTTAAGGCATTCAGTTGGGGAAGTCCAGAGAGTGTGGGAAGACTAGCACAAGGGAATAAGCCTCTGGGAAAGGAGGCCGGCAATTAAGAGATCACATTCCAGGTGAATATGAGGAAGTAGTCAAAGGTTTTATTCTGAGAATGAGTACAAATAATCATGTTACAAATCCAGTCTAGTTCTACTTGGGTCCAGAAAGAGGAAAAGAAGGAGAATAAGTATCTAATTGTTTCATATGATCTGAGCAATAAGATAAAGTCAAACTTTTAAAAGCAGAGCATTGAGATTTTGGACGTAATAAATAAAACTTAACACAAATACTCCTGATCAACCACAAACTCCAACGATGTGCATGAGATCAGCCCTAACAGAGAGATGCCTTCAAGCTGCTAAATGTTCAAGCTGGGTTTTTTTACTGCATAGAAATATAACAACAAATATTGCAGTAGATAAGAGCACTATTTAAATGAAATCCTAGGATGTTAGGAGGTGTCTACTTTTTATATAACATTATAAATAATGATTCAACCAATAGCTATGGAGTCCTTTCAAAGAGCTAGACACTATGAAAACATACCTCAGTGATTCCAGTCATTTTGATAACTGTTTCTTTAATGTCCAACTCTATGCCAAGTACTTCATCAGAGACAGACAGATATCTATGGAAAAACAAGAAAAGAAACGTTGTAAAGGAAGATATGGCTAGGAAAGGAAAGAAAAGAACCAGGTAAATGAAAACCCAATTTCAATTGGGTATTTTACAGTTTTAACTGGTAAAAGCTTGGAAGAAAGGAACTAAGAGTGAGGTTCAGGTATCAGGGTAGAGGATAACCAATGGAGCAAAACTCAAAGGAGATGTGAGGGAGAGGTCACAGAAAAGAATTTCTAATCTCCTAAGGAAGATAACACCTACAGGCCTATTTTTAGAAACATAAAAAATGGTAACTATTTTAACAGGAAATCCAGAAAATGTATAACTCAAAGTTAGTCTAAGCAACAAAATTAAGTTTATAGGACTGTATCCTATCTTCATAGCACAGTAAAATTATGAGCCAGAGCTCTGGGAGAAATTAGCATTGTTGCTTTACTGCAATCACCATGAATTAGAAAGTCCTCTGAGTGACACAGGGAGCTTCTCATTGCTTAGATTGATAACTCTGTATCCCCAAACCTTATGACTCCTCAGGTCCAAGTGTGTTAAATCTTTGTAAAGGTCTAAAGGCAGCAAGAGTAAAAAATTCTAAGGTGAGACATTGAGACAGGCAGGAGTTAGATAATCATTTTAAGGTAAAATTTAATTCACGAAAGCATAACAGCAGCGAAGGGTGAGATGAGAAATATTGATGAGGGGCCAAAAGTAATTGAAATCTTTAAGGAACAGAATACAGTAGGAAGAGAGAAAAAATAGTGTTGATTAGATGACTGCTTTGGAAAAAGGCTCTCTTAAAGACTCGGTAAGCCAGCTAGAGAAAGACAAACACCATATGATTTCACTTGTATGTGCAATCTAATGAAATAGCAACCCCTTTATCTCTGAAGATCTCATTTTGCTGTGGACACATTTCGGAGTTAGTTCCTCCTCCAGGGCAGGGAAGGTGTCAAGTGTGAGGGATACCGTGAGTTCCATCTAAAGTACCAATTTGAAAAACCTTAGCATTTTGACCTATGGGTGTGTCCAGATGCATTTTATATAATTGTGAATAATAAAAATAGATAAAATTTCCCAATGTTATAATTTTACCATATAAATTAAAACTGAATATAATTATCCTTGTAATAACATAAATATATCATATTTTCTTACTTTCCAACTTTTTTTTTTAACAAATGCAAAAGATGTAGAATCAAAGCTAATGAGTTTGGGGATGCTCATATGTGAATGCCTGTGATTCAAAGCATTAACAGGTATTGTTGAAAATTAACAATTTCCTAGAATATAGTCAAGATAGGCACTTAAACCTTCAATCATCCTCTTTAAATTATATGAGCAAGTCTCATTTTAAACCAGACATTCAGAGTTTTAGTACCATTGATTCTCCATGTGATCAAGATCACAAAGACAGAACACATTCTTTGAAATATGGTAATTTCTAAATTTTTGAATCCGTGGACACACTCTTCAAGTGACATATTAAGAAATAAAAGTGTCCATGATAAGGAAAGATGGAAAAGAAGAAGGAGAGATGTTTGAAAGTCAGTATGGGGAAGGTAGCAGGCTGGGGGCAATGGTTAGGAACAGCAGGAAGACAAGATCCAGACATTCACCCATTTGGCATTATTGCTGAGGCTGCAAGATAGGCAAGTTTAGGGCTCTATAGAATACAATTTTAAAAAGATTTTCCAATGTATTTTAAGAAAATGTAGATAATAAATTTATTATGATCACCTTATAAACATATTAAAGTTGTAGGCCTAATAAATATTTTAATTAAATTCTGATTTAAAATGTAATGGTACATAATATACATATGCATGTCATCGAATGGTACATCCTATTTTATGTATAAAACTTGAATTTATTTTTTTTTATTTTTAAGTGGTATGCAGTATCTAAAGGTACTTTATGATTGTCTCTGCTTGTGGCTCATATTCATTTCTTGACCATTTCTGTCAAAAATGTAAATTGAGTTTTTACTGTAAAAAAATAAATTATATTTAATGGGCTTTTAACTATAGTTCTCTGACACAATTTTATTATTTTAAACTGCACTCTGGAATTATTTCTGAACAATGATGTATTTCTTTTTTATTGTTTTCTTATTTTCTGATAATCAGAGTGACAGTGATAAATCTTGATCCTTCCTTTGGTCTAGATACTTAGTAGCTATGTATTTGTTTTCTTTGATAGCAACATGCATTAATATTTATGATCATTTTTCTTTGTAGCATCTCCCAGATGGCTCCATGCCCAGTGCACATGCTGAATTTTATCTTTTACCATATCCCAGTGAAGTTCGTAGGAGGAAAACAAAGTCTGTTTCAAAATGTACCGACCCCACTTACAATGAAATTGTAAGTATGATTCATCCCTTGTTCAGTCATTTTATATTTTTCTTACCATTTTTCAGCCTAACAACCCAATATAGAAAATTTGCAGTAATTGGCAGCATTATTCTATAAATGGTAGACACTTCCAAAAAATAGCCACTGTGTTCTGATCACTGATCTAGATGCTATGGGAACTGGAAAATACAGACAATGCTTTTCAAGTATTTATGAACCAATTTTCAAACTGTGGCTAGCCTCCATGAAGAACCTAAGACCATGTAGCACTTATTTCACATACCAATATCATTGCTGATTTCATCTTATTTTCTCTAAACTTACTTTCCTTTACCTTGTTTTCCTTGCCTAATAATCTTATCATAGTCTAACCTGTACATAGAAATACATTTCATAAAAACCACACTTGAAAAACCTTAAAAATATAAGTACAGCCCCTGGCTGGTGACATAGAGGATAGGCTCCAGCCTATGAACCCAACAGTTGCAGATTCAATTCCCAGTCAGGGCACATAACCAGGTTGCAAGCTGGGTCTCCAAACAGGTCCATAGGTGAAGGCAGGTGAAAGGCAACCATACATTGAGGCTTCTTTCCCTCTCTACCTCTCTTCCTTTCCCTCTCTCTAAAAATAATAATAAAATCTTTTTAAAAAATAAATACAAAATACAAATTAAATTACAGGTAATTTATAAACTAGATATAGCTATATCATTGGTATTATACAATTTGAACATCTAGACCCCTACTTCTTTCTAAGGCAAAACTACATTTATTCTCTTGATTCCATTCTCTCTCATCTCTCTGTACCTTGCTCCATTGATTATTTGCTCTTTTAAGGCTATTTCTCATCCATTGACTCCTTGACTCAAAATCTTTCAAAAAAAACCCTCTTCAACTCAATGTTTCTAAAACATCTAATTTTTCTTTCCTTCATGCCATCTCCAAACTTTTACAGACTTAGTTTACATTTTATTTCCTGCGCTCACTTCATCACTTCCTCTTCACCCTTTAATCCTTTGCACTGTGGATTCTGGCTCTAATTGATGCACTTTTATTCAAGCAGCACCTAGAGACAGTCGCTGAATCCACCAAGCCCTGAGGCTGTCCCCTCCTGAAATTATACAGCCACACTGTTGCCTCTGCTCTTTTTCCTGCCACCTCCCCTTTCTTTCTTGAGTTCAACCTTTTCTTAATTCCCTTCTGTCTTCTCTAACGACTCCCTCATTTGTCTTCATTTACATTCTTCTTAAAATAGTGTTGTTTGCTGGAGTTCTGTCATCTGTCTCCCCTTATCTCTTCATGATATTTATTCTCTCAGATTATCTTGTGTTCCACGGATTTTCATTTATAACCTATAATTAATTTGCATCTGACTGTTTTTCAAGCCCTGGTTTCTCTCCTGACCTTTGACCTGCACTTCTGCGCAATCACTGACTCACTGACAGCTCCATTTGGATGTCCCCTAGCCACTTTGAAAGCTGGCTTTCTTCCTGTTTACCATCTCAAAGGAGAACTTCTAATGCTATCTCTCTGTCTCTCATTCACATGTCCAAATAGTCACCAAGTTTGGTCAGTTCTTCGTGTGTGGCTTCCTATCTTCAATCTATCACCTCCTCTCAGTTCCATTGCCTTTGTGACTTTGACTACTATGATGGCCTTCTATCTGGCTCCTGTTCTGTTTTCTTAGTAAATCTTTAATATTTCGACCTAAGATGTCTTTCAAACCTAGTTATATTTATTTACCTCCTGTTTAAGTGTTTTAAATGTCCCTCACTTTTACTGTATAATGTCAAAATCCTGAATACGACATTCATAAACCTTAAAACTTGATTCAGTAATTTTCCTAATTTGTCTCTTGGAGTATAAACTTTTTTTAAAAAATTGTCTTGGGATCATTGTAGACTCACATGTAGTTGGAAAAAAAATACAGAAAGGATTCAAATACCCTTTAACCACTTTCCCTCAAATTATAACATTTTTCGTGACCATAGTACAGTATCACAACCAGGAAATTGACATTAGTGCAATCCACTAACCTTAGTTAGATTTAACCAGTTTTACAAGTGCTCTTGTGCATGTGTGTATGTGTGTGTGTGTGTGTGTGTGTGTGTGTAGATGTGTATGTTTCATTCTATACATTTATATCACAGATATAGATCTGTGGGGCACCAGCTCAGTCAAGGTGCAGAACAGCTCCATCACAGAAGTTCTTGGTGCTGCCCTAAATATACTACTCCAAATTATAGCCTGAGACCCTTCCCTCCCTCCAACACAATCTGATGAGCTGCCAGCAACTACTAATCTGTTCTCCATCTCTTTAATTTGGTTATTTATATTATAAATGGAATCATTAGGTTTGGAATACTTTGAGATGGCCTTTTTTTGCTCACTCTTAATTGCCTAGAGATGCATCCAAGTAGCTGCATATATCAATAGTTATTCCTTTTCACTGCCAAGTAATAGTCATGAAGAGTTTTTTCACTGTTCACACATTAAAGCTAATCTGGGTTAGTTCTTGGGATTATTACAAAGTTGCTATAAATATTAATGTATTATATTTCTTAGTATTTTTAAAATTTAGTTACTTTTAAAAAGACTCATGAAATTAAAGATTTGGGGTAGTTTTATAGATGATACTTTACATCTGTATATAAAACATTATATATATGGAGAGAGAGAGACTTCCTAATTTAGTAAGAAAAAATATTTTCACATCTTATTACTTGTCACAATGTTAACAACTGAGATATACAACTCCCAACAATGTCACTAGTTTCAATATTTTTGGAGCCTAAGACCTCCTTCTTCAATATCAACAAACTTCTCTGACTCAATGATATAGTTCAGCACATCATGACAAAAAGCCATTAGCAATTCAGAAGACTTTAAATAAGCTTGTGTTTTAATTATATCAAGTTTTATGTATTATTAAAAACAGTAACAAATATCCATGCATAGAGATTATATGCTTGTTATGTCCATAAAGTTTCTGAAGACTTGTAATAACTTGGGGCCTGTATACATGGGTGGTACACTAATTAGAAATCACTGCAATAACTTTTCCATTAGCCTATACTTATATCATAAATATACACCACTTATACTTGGAACACAATATAAAATTGTTTTAAAAACTGTAGTCCGTGCATAGCAAACTCCAATTGATCCATAGTTCAAATTTTCAGAAATGTGAATTAATGTGTGAGTAAGTAATTATTTTAATATAATGATCATAATTTAAGCAAGTATGGCAGGAAAGCTGATTCAATTTAGAATGCCATGAGGGAGGAAATAGTTATAATCTTTTTTCCAATATTCTCTGTGCCTCTATTAACACAAGAATATTTATTTTGAGAAATGCAAAAAGTACTGTCCACCAGTTTTAACTTTAGTTTTACTTGCTCTTGACCTCAACTGTGATGTAATCCCCCAATTCTGTGTATCCTCAGTAACACTATGTATGTTTTCTAGGGAGCCCAGTAAATTAGTACATGACATGTACCTTGTTTTGAACTGCTTTCGTTTAGCCTCCTGAATAGCACCACATGGGCCACACACCACAGCTGGGATTTTTCAACTGCAAAAGCCATGCGCTGTTCTGGGAAGTGGGAGAGAATGGCCTTACTCCCCTTTTTATATAAATCTCTTAGAGGAATACAAATGGGTTATTACAATGCATCACCAATGTCTTACAAGTTTCTTCATGAAAATAGTTTTTTCCATTTTTATTCGTAGTCCTCCCCCTCCCTAAGACCCAGACTGAGAAAAGCTGAGTCAGGGACATTGCCAAGCGTCCCTCTAGTATCCACCCTTCAAATACTAAAGCCTTCATAGAGTCACACTTGTCCACTTGACACTTCCCAGGTGCATCTTAGCAAGCGTTGCCAGCAGCCTCTCAGAAAACCCCCATCATATACGAACCCCAGTGATAGACATGGCTGTGTTCAAGGAGGGGTAGGGCTGGTGGTAGGAATGCTCAGAACTGCACTGCAGTTTTTCAGAAGCAGAGCAAGAATACTGGCTCCAAACCTTTGCTCTTTCCACTCTACTGCTTTTGGCATCTGGTTAAAAACCATCACTTATTTTATTTTATTTTATTTTTTTTACTGATTCAATAGAAACACAGATTCTATCTTATAATAAAAATTCTCTTATTACAGTCAGCATGCTTTTTGCATTGTACTCCTTTGTTAGATATCATGCTATTCTAAAGCATAATGGGGAAATTAGAAAGAACAGAACAGAAACTTTCTGTGTTTTATGTTCCTGAGGTCAAACAGTTTTACCAGGGCTGCATAACTAGATTTCTTCAGGTTCCAAACTGCATGATTGCAAAGCCCACACTGACCCAACTTAAACTGGGCTTTGTCATCCTCCCTCACCCACCCACGAAATTCTGTTCTCAATGGTTTTCATCATCTTTCATCATCCTGCCTCCTCTCTCCTCTTCCCACCAGCACCAGACACACTTCAGCTTCAATGTTATTGTTCTGCCACTGCAATCATTAAAATACACTTTAGAATTATTTATGAAACTCTAGGGTCAAATATGACATTGCGAATGCTTGTATGTAAGTTAGTTAATGCCTTAATTAACTGCCTTAATTGCCTTAAACAATGTTTTTCTTGATGTAGCAATGCCAAACCCACAAATTCAATACAAATTCAGGAGGCAATGAAGACTTGCTTCATGCCTGTGGGTAAAGAAGTACCATACAGTGAAATCAAAAGAGCTATGCAATTTTGGTCTGTTTATCGAAGGTAAAACACATATGAAATAATTTGGTGAAAATGTCCTTCTCAAAAAATATCATCATTTGTGTACTTCTCTAGCATTAATTATTCATTGAAGAGTAAGAAAAGAATGCTGATTTTTCAAAACTAAGGTTGTAGGTGCAGTTAAAATTAACAGGTATATGTCACCTATGATGTGCAATGGTTGCATGCTTATAAAACAATTCACTTAAAAAAAACTATTCAGCCTGGGCTGGTGGCACAGTGGATAAGGTGCCAGCCTGTGAACCCAAAGGTTGCTGGTTCGATTCCCCAGCTAGGGCACATAGCCAGGTTGCAAGCCAGGTCTCTAGCCAGGTCTGTGGCTGGAGGCAGGTAAAAGACAACCATACATTGATGTCTGTCTCCTTCTCTGTCTCTCTATCCCTTCCCCTCTCTCTAAAAATAATAAATAAAATCTTTTTAAAAATAAAAATAAAAAATAAAAAATTCTTTATAATGAAGCAGAAGGGGGGAAATCCATAAAGTGATATAAATTTTGAAGTGCAAATATTTGTATTTTAACCAAGAAGGCAATTAATTTCTAAGGTAACTTCTTGAGAATGTCAGTTTGCTAAATACCTAGGAGATTCAAATCTGCCTTCAAGTATTGTTTCCAGTCAACTAATCCAAAATTCCAAGAAACATTATTCTTTTCATGTATTTAATGGATCTTTTTCAGCTATAATTTCTTAGTGTTTAATATGTACCAGACTTTGTGGTAAGGCTTGTAGTCATTACCTCATTTATCCTTTTCCACAATGTTAAACATAAATATTATAATCATCATTCTGCAAATGAGAAAACATAATTGACAACAGACTCATATAAATATTAATAGTTGATATATTTCTTCTAAAGTTGCATCTTTAGGGCTTACTTATATCATTCACAGAGTTCTTAAGCCAGACTTCCCAAGAGCCTAAGACTAGAGTTATTCCATTTCTTGAGATTTTTAAGGCAGCCAGCACTTCAATTCCCATATGATCCCCATAGAGCTCATGGATGAAATGGAATTATTTGAATAAGTAGTCCTCAGAAATTAGAAAGGATTTCCAATTTCTGGGATGGAAGATTCTGAAAGAGGAGACAGCCAGGGGCTGTCACGAGAAGCAGGGTAGCCTGGGTCAACGCATGATATTGGATCTCACATCCTTGATGGAATTATTATTGTTCAGAACAGCTAACAGATTTTGAACAGAATTTCATTGATAGCTTAATGGGTTCATAAATGATATGCAAATGGCAGTATGATGGACCAGAAACTCCATGCATGCCTGGAAGCCTCCCAGTTGACTCAAGAACTTCCCTCTGCCCCTTTTTTGCATATATAGGGAATGCTGTTTTCTATCCTGTCACTTTTCTCTCTCTCTCTCTCTTTTTTTTTTTTTTTTAAACAAAGCAATCAAGTTTGAAGTGGCATGTGAAACTGCTTTTCTAAATGTATCTTAAGGAGTCTCCCTGGAAATCATGTTGGATTTATAATCACCTTCCCCCTCCTTTCATGATGCATAACGAACATTTTGGTAGTACTACACTTCAAGTTTCTTTACTACTGCAGGACTTAACTTATTCTCTGGGTATTATTAAACACAGCCCTTAAAAATACAGTTACATGACTAGTAAGCGACACAGAGCAAGACACAAAACAGTATATGCAGTCTAATTATGACTCAGATTCATAAAATGTGATTATTTATAGAAAAAAGAACACCAGAATGTTAACTGTAATTAATCTCCCAATGTTAGAAATATAAATATTTGCTTTTTCTTTCTTGTTCTTTTTTGTTTCATTGATATTTTATTTAATGAGCATATATTTTCATAATAAAAATTAGAAAGCCAAAGAATTTATATGCACAACCCATGGACATGACTAATTCCTTCATTGCTGGAGGGAAGTGGGGTACCAGGCAGAGGAGAGCAAAGAGAAAAAATTGGGACAACTGTAATAGCATAATCAATAAAGTAAACTTTTAAAAATAATGCAATTTTAAATAAAGTAACCACAGAGTGACTTCTTTGTCTGTAGGAAGAAATATTGCTGTATTACATTAAAACACAAGGAAATCATGGGAATTGTCCTGCTTTCCTCATTAGCTTTCACCAAAGAAAGATAGTATTCAAGTTCCAATGTTGCACAGTAAACTCAAGGACATTTAGAAGGTGAAGTGTCTTTAAATTTCTTCCTATAGGATGATTAACAGTCTTATTAAATTCAGAATGGATAATTATTAATGGAATCAGAGTATATTCTAAGCTTCTTATAAAAAGATTCTTTCATTAAACTTTATTATTGTAGCAGAATCACTATAGCATTTTAGAATTAGAGTTAGAAATAGAGAATTCTAACATTAAGTTATCCATTACAAAATACAAGGTATGAGCAGCTAAATATTTTTATTAAAATTAGTATTTTTAAAAGATGCATTTACTGTATCTGATTTATATTTTCATCATTCCTTTCCCTTTCAGGTGGTATATGACGAAGTCACAGAGCTCCAAGGGCATGTCTTAATGCTAATTGTGAAGAGCAAAACTACATTTGTGGGAGCAATCAACATCCAACTTTGTAGCGTCCCACTCAATGAAGAAAAATGGTACCCACTAGGAAACAGTATTATTTGACCACTGCTGGGAAAATGTGCATTATTCATTAACTTCTTATGGTTTTTCCACTTCTGGGTATGTCTATCATGAGCAGGACATTTTCATTGTCAAGGATAGTGTAGTGTATTAAGGACACAAGAAAAAGAAAGTAGAATCAGTCTTTGATAGTTATTTTCTACCTGCACTTCATTCATTTTTAAAAAATTCTTTCTCACAAATAAAATGCAGATTGTATAGAATTCACTATGTAAAGTAATAAAGGACCTTTAAATGCATTTTTGATTCAATCATTTGTTAATGCTTTGTTTTGTGTGCTACAGTTCAAAACAACACTTTTAATGTATTTTCTAAGACACAGACAAATAAATAAATCTCATCAGTTAATCTAAGGCATAATTATATCTGCAATGGATTTTTTAAATTTGAATTATTTCTTTTATTTCTCCTGCCTAGGAAAATATATCAGATAAAATATTGCTATGATCAATATCTGAGGTGTTACTGCCTATGTTGATTTTTAAATATTAAATCCATTATTAATTTATTATTGTGTATGGTGTAAGAATGTAGTCTAGTTTTGGTTTTGTGCATTTATCTGTTCAATTTCCCCAGCACCATTTATTGAATAAACAATCTTTAGCTCATTATATGTGCTTGCTTCCTGTTAAATATCAATTGACTATAAAGATCTGGGTTTATTTATGGGATCTCTATTCTGTTCCATTGATCTATGTGTCTGTTTTTTATGCCAGTACCAGGCTGTTTTGATTACTATGGCCTTATAATATAGTTTTATATTTGGTAGCATAATTCCTTCAATTGTGTTCCTCTTTCTCAGGATTGCTGTTACCATGTGGGGCCTCTATAGTGCCATATAAATTTTTGAAATATTAGTTCTAGTTCTATGAAATATATCACTAGAATTTTAATTGGAATTGCATTGAAGGGATAGATTGCTTTGGGTAGGGACATTTTAATGATGTTAATTCTTCCAATCCATGTACTTATTTTATGTTCTTCAATTCTTTCTTGAGTGTCTTATAATTTTCTGAGTACAGGTCTTTTACATCCTTGTTAAACTTATTCCTAAGTGTTTTATTTATTTTGATATAATTGTAAATGGTATCATTTTCATAGTTTCCCTTTCTGATAGTTCTTTTTTGGCTTATATCAATGCAACTGATTCCCAGATATTTATTTTGTATCCTGCTACTTTACTGAATTCAGTTATCAGTTCCAGTACCTTTCTGGTATAGTCTTTAGGGTTCTCTCTATATAGTATCTTGTCATTTGCACACATGCTTATCTGCCAAACAGGTGGAATCCTGGATGCAGACAGTTGCTCCACCTGCCTCACATGAGAGGACCCTGAGGTCTTTATCTGTTGGCATGTAGAGACCACCACACACACTTTAGCAGCTGCTCAGCTTCCCCCATCCATGTGGGCCAGGATTGGTGGATGCCATCCCCTCTCCGTGGACAGCGGTGTTTTATCCAATTCCCAGCTCTTTCATCAGTACTATGATGGGTAGTCTGGAAAATACATTTTTGAAAAACTGCAAGAATTTCTGCGGGGTGATCTCCTATGATGGGCACTGCCAGGTGTACCTGTGGCACTTTGACGGGTCCCTTGCACACTGTTCTCTCAGAGGAGGGGCCTGCTAGGGCCTCTGCTTCTTCTCTCTGTCCCCAGGGCTGGTTGCAGCCAGACCAGGAGCCAGCCAGTCTAATGATGGCAGTGTTCTGTCCTCAGTGTTGCGTATGCATGTGTTCCCATCAGGGAGGTTGTGTAACTCTAACACGTAGTGGTATGTGTGCTGTTGCTAATTGAAAGTGCACAGGCTTGCCCCTGTCCCTTTAGAAAACACAGACTCCCAAAATGTTGCTGTTCCACAAGGATGTTAAACCTTTCTCTAGGCTTGGAATGTGAGGGATGCTTTCCAGCCTGTGGTCTGTCTTTCCAGATTTCTGCATTTTTCTTGTTTTTGTTTTGGGCACAGAATGAGCTAGGCCCTGCCTGACTGGCTAGCTTCTGGCGTGGCTTCACACTTAGCACAGTGGTCTCTACCTGAGATTATGCACACATTCTATGCACACACTCGCTAAAAGGACTTTTTCTAAAATCTGATCTCTAATCTATCTGAGTTTTACTTTTCAAATAACAAATATTGTATTTCAGATATAAACAAGCATATGTGAGCAGACACAAAAAGGTACCTACTGACACAGAAAACAGATCAGGGGTGGCCAGGAGCAGGAGGAATGGGGAGTGAGTACCTCTGATGTAGGGTTTCCTTTTGGGGTGAATGAACATCCTGCAACTAAATAATGGTGACACTTGCATGGCATTTTCAATGTCATCATGCCCAGGAGTGATATGATTTGCAATATAAATAATAACTTTTACAATGACTTAAAAATAAATCATCCTATGGAAGAATGAAGGCTAAAAAGAAAAAAACAAAGAAAATCCCCCAAATAATAGAATACAATAAAATAAAAAATTGAATCACACCATGGAGGGGAAAAAAAACTTAGCAATAAAAGAAAAGAAAAGAAAAAAGTTAAAGAATGGAAATGAATTCTGACGGGAGAGAGAGATCAAGGTCAACATGCAGCTCTACAGCTGACTCTGAAGAATTTTCCAGAAACCTCTTTGCTAATTGTGTCTGCAGGGCCAGAAGCCAGTCAGGAAAGGGCTAGCTCTTCCTGTGCCCAAAACAAAAAAAAAAAAAAAAATGCAGAAATCTGGAAAGACAGACCACAGGCTGGAAAACATTCCTCACAATCCAAGACCAGAGAAAGGTTTAACATCCCTGTAATGCAACAAACTCTCAGGGGTCTGTGTTTTCTTAAGGGACAGGGGCAAGTACGTGTACTTCCAGTGGGAGGCAGCGCACATGCCACTACTAGTCAGAATTGCCCTACCTCCACAATGGGGAGAGAGCAGAGGACAGAGAGCACTGTCACCATCAGACTGTTAGGCTCCTGGTCTGGCTGCAACCAGCCCTGGGGACGGAGAGAGGAAGCAGAGGCCCTAGCAGACCCCAGGAGAGGAAAGGGAAAGTACCCCCCTCTGAGAAAACAGTGTGCAGGACCCGTCAAAGTGCCACAGGTGCTCACCTTCACCTGGCAGTGCCCATTCTAGGAGGTCACCCACAGAAATTCTTGGACAATTTTTAAAAGATGTATTTTCCAGATTACCTGTCATAGTAGTGATGAAAGAACTGGGAATTGGGAAAAACACCACTGTCCATGGAGAGGGGATGGCATCCACCAATCCTGGCCCACATGGATGGGGGAAGCTGAGCAGCTGCTAAAGTGTGTGTGGTGGTCTCTACATGCCAACAGATAAAGACCTCAGGGTCCTCCCATGTGAGGCAGGTGGAGCAACTGTCTATATCCAGGATTCCACCTGTTTGGCAGATAAGCATATGTGCAAATGACAAGATACTATATAGAGAGAACCCTAAAGACTATACCAGAAAGGTACTGGAACTGATAACTGAATTCAGTAAAGTAGCAGGATACAAAATAAATATCTGGGAATCAGTTGCATTTATATACGCCAAAAATAAACTATCAGAAAGGGAAACTAAGAAAGCAATATCATTTACAATTGCATCAAAATAACTACCTAGGAAAAATGTAATCAAGGATGTAAGAGGCAAATTATAAAACACTGAAGAAAGTAATTGAAAAAGATACAAATAAGTGGAAGTGCATACTATGTTAATAAATAGGAAGAATTAACATTATTAAAATGCCTATACTTCCCAAGCACTAAATAGATTCAACACATCCTATCAAGACATCAATGATATATTTCACAGAACTAAACCAAATATTTCAAAGATGTATATGGAACCAAAAGTCCTCACATAGCAACAGTGATACTGAGAAAGAAGAACACAGTTGAAGGAATTATACTACCTAATATGAAACTATAGTATAAGGCTATAGTAATCAAAACAGCCTAGTAATGGCATAAAAACAGACATAGGTCAATGTAACAGAATAGAAACCCCAGAAATAAACCCATACCTTTTAGTCAATTAATATTCAACAGAGGAATCAAGCATATACAATGGGCTAAAGATAGTTTATTCAATGAATACTGTTGGGAAACCTGGGCAGATATGTGCCAAAAAAAAAAAAAAAAAATGAAACTAGACCGTCTTTTTGTACCATACACAAGAATAAATTCAAAGTGGATTAAATACTTAATATGAGACTCAAAACTATAAAAATCCTAGAAGAAAACATAGACAGTATAATCTCAGACATTTCTATTTTAATGTTTTGGGTTTTTTTTCTGATATATCTCTTTGGGCAAGGGACACAAAAGAAATAATGAACAAGTGAAATTACATTAAACTATAAGGTTTTAATACAACAAAGGAAACATTAAGAAAATAAAGACAACCCACTGCATGGGAGAACATATTTGCCAATGATACATTGGATAAAGGGTTAATATTTAAAATGTATAAAGAAGTCAAACAACTCAATACCAAAAAATATAAAAAACTCAGTTATAAGATTGACAAAGGACCTGAATAGTTACTTTTCCAAAGAAGACATACAGATGGCCAATAAACATATGAAAAGATGCTCAACATCACAAATCATCAAGGAAATGAAACTGAAAACTATGTGATATCACTTTCAACTGGTCAGAATGACTATCATCAATAAATCAACAAACAAAACATACTGGTAAGGATGTAGAGACAGAGGAGCCCTTTTGCATAGTTGGTGGAAATGCAAATTTGTGCAGCCACTGTGGAAAGCTGTATGGAGATGCCTCAGGATATTAAAAATGGATCAATCAGCCTTTTGACTTAGTCATCCCAATTCTAGAAATATATCCAAAGAAACACAAAACACTAATTCAAAAGAACATAAGCACCCTATGTTTATTGTAGTATTATATATAATTACCAAGATATGGAAACAGCTCAAGTGTCCATCAATAAAAGGAGTGGATAAACAATTATGGGACATTAACACAATGGAATACTACTTGGCTATAAAAAAAGAAGAAAATTTTACCCTTTACAACAATATGAAGGGACTTGAAGAATATTATGCTACGTGAAATAAGCCAATCAGAGAAAGACAAATACCATATGAATTCACTCATATGTGGAATCTAATGAACAAACTAAACTAACAAGGAAGATGGAGACAGACTTGTAGATGGTGAGCAAATGACAGACAGCTAATGGGGAGTAGGAAAGGTTAGAATGGTGAAGGGATTGAGCAAAAAGGAAAAAGACTCATGGACATGGACAACAGTGTGGTGATTGCTGGGGGAGGGAGGCATAAGGGGACTTAATAGTGATAGAAAAATACAGTTTAAAATTTTTTGAATAACTGATAAAATAAATGTTGAATTAAATACATACCTACATAACCACTTACAATCATATATATTGAAACTATGGTAGACTGCAACAGAATACTGTATTATTTTCTACCAGAATAACGTAACTTAAATTTCTGAAATACTTAAATACAATTTATGGGGAAAACTTCTTTGTAGTTTTTTACCCTCTTCAACAGCAATCAGTTCATCATCTCTAGACGTTTCTCACTTAGAGGCATGATTACATTTTAAAGTTCATTATCCCCTAATTCCAAGATCTCAAACTCTGAAATTCTCCCCTCTGATCAAACCTATTCTCTTAGCACATCAATTATTTTCCTTGCTTCTGGACTTAATTTTATACTCATTATGGTCTGAGTAAACAATCCTACAGATTCCACCTACAAATTCAAGGTACAATTCAAAGCACTGTGTCATGTTCTTTAAGAAAATTAAATAGGATTTGTTTAATCCCTGCTATTTGAATTACTAAAACATATTTTAATCCCTTGCTTTAGTCAATGTTTTGGGGTTTTAATTAAAAATGTAACTTAAGTTTTTATATGGTCATCTACATAGCCACATGACATGTAAAAGGCTACACACTTATTCACTGAAAATTTTTGAATGGCTGGAATGGGCTGGCTTGGTTCCATTTGAAACAAATGATCATGCAAGTCAAGTAAGCCATTAAGGCTGCTGGCCAATAATTCTATGTTTATAGTCCATTATTTTCCCTTTCTTCCAGTCAGTTGTTAGACACCTTTCTCTGCTGAATCCCCAGCACCTCCTCCCTAATCCTCACTCTCAGCTCATGACATTGTTTCCTGCTTCAGTAGAAGTTAGAATAAGTCCAAAGAAAACCTCCACAGATCCCATTACCACCTAGCAGATTCTATGCTTCATCTTTCTAATTAGTACCCATGCTCCCACCTAAAACCAGTCTCTCAACTTGTACATTAGATCCCAGCCCCTCTCACCTCTCACAGACATTACTGGAATTGTCCTTTATTGAAAACCATTCTTGTTTTGTCCTCTATAGGATAATTTTCTTCAAGATGTTACATGGCTAGGTATAAAAACTTCTCACAGCCCTGGCTGGTAGCACAGTGGTTAAGGTGCCGGCCTGCAAAACCAAAGGTCGCTGGTTCGATTCCCCAGCCAGGGAACATAACAAGGTTGCAAACTAGGTCTCCAGTCAGGTCTGTGGCTGGAGGCAGGTGAAACGCAACCATACATTGATGTCTCTCTCCCTCTCTGCCTCTCTCCCTTCCCCTCTTTCTAAAAATAATGAAATAAAATCTTTAAAAAAATAAATAAATAAAAAGAAAAAGAAAAAAAAAAAACTTCTCATTATCCCTCTCCCCCTTCTAAGTACTGATGTGCTTCCCTGTTCCTCTTTGCAACGAAAATCTTCAAGACAGTTGTCTGCACTCTCTGTCTCCCATTTTTCGTGCATTTTCCCTCAACACTTCGGTGAAACTGCTATTGTCAACTGCTATGGTCCCTACTAAACTCCAAGTGGCTAAATCCAAAGATCAGTTTTCAGTCCTAATCTGACCTTGCTGATCAGTATTTGACATAATTATTAACTGCGTCTTCCTCAGTACACGCTGTTGGCCTGGCTTCAAGGACAGCACACACTGTGCACCGCACCCCCTTCTCAGTCTTCTCTGCAGAAGCATCCTCCTCTCCACAGCACCCCCTGCTGGCGTGTCCCGGGGCTCACTCCTCAGTCCTCTTCATCATCCCTCACTCCCTAATACCATCTGTAAACTGATGATTTACCAACTGCCTACTCAGCAGCCCCCCTGAATATTGGATATCTTAAACTCAGAATATCCAAAACTAAGCTCCTTTTTTAAAGAGTAAAACCTGTTTTAAAGAGCAAAACACGAAGTAATCTTTGATCCCCTCCAACCCCTCCAGTATAATTTAGTCCATTAGGAACCCTTATTGGCTCTACCTTCAAAATATATTCCAAATCAAATGGCTTACCACTCTCCATTGCTCCCTCTCTGTATCCCCTTTGTCCCAGATGACCACAATCGCCTTCTAACAGTCTCCTTCTTCCTGTGTTTACCCTGCCCTCCCTCCCAGTCTATTCTCAACACAGCAACTGGAATGACCCTGCCATTCCACTCAAAACTCTGCAGGTGCTTCTAATCTCAAAGTAAAAGCCCAAACCTTTGAAATAACTTCAAAGGTCCTATGTGATCTGGCCTCCCATCAGCTCTCTCTCTGATTGTAACTTCCATTATACCCTCCCACATTCACAGCACTGAAGCAACATTGGCTTCCTCTCTGTTCCTGGAGCCCTCAAGGCACGCTCACCCTGGAATCTTTATCAAACAAACCCTTCTTCCAAAAAGTGCGCTTTTGTCATATATTTCCACTAGCCTACCTCTCTCACCTCTTTGAACTCTTCATTAAATGTTTCTATTGTTGCCAGGTCTATCCATACCACTTTAGATTATATTGTAACCTGCCCTGTTCCCAGATACACACCAGATCCTTCCCAATCTGTTCTCCATTTTACTTAAAAGATTTTATTTCTTTTTAGAGAGAGAAGAAGGGAGGAAGAAAGAAAGGGAGAGGAGCATCAATATTTGGTTGCCTGTTGTGCACCCCCAACTGGGGACCTAGTCTGCAACCCAGGAATGTGCTCTGACTGGGAATCAAACCAGAGACCCTTTGGTTCACAGCCTGGCACTCAATCTACTGAGCCACACTGGCCAGGGCTGCTCTCCCTTTTTTATTGCACTTACCAAGTTTGAACCTTATATAAATTTACTTATTTATTTGGCTTATTATTTAAGCTTTGCCTCTTTTTGCTAGACCATAAACCCAGGGATAATAGGAGAGTTATTTTACTGACAGGATAGCCTTAAATCCAGCCAAGAAGATCTTGCTCTGGTGCTCTCACCATGAGAATTCTGCCTCCTCAAGTTGTGGCTATTAGCCATATGCAGAATCCTCATTAGACCACAGCTTATGTCCCTAGGACTCCAAAAATCCCTGCCTGATTGGCTTCTGCAAGCCTTTTCTAAGGAAAGATTCATTCATCTGAACCAGATGTAACACCAGTGTGAGCAATGCCCAGGCTCTGGTGGTGGCCAATCGGAGGCTACTTGCAGAGTATATGGATGCAGCTTGAATGTGCTGGCTAGAGTGTCCACAAATGTGCACCAAACCATCCACAGTGCAGGAGGGAGCTTGGGGCAGAACAAAAAAGCAAGGCATACAGCAGGATCCAGGATAGGAGCCAGCCCTTCTGAGGCTACCATGAAACTCCAACAATTCTCAATTAAGACCTGTCCTCTTAGGTATTTATGAAGGTATATTTGTCATAATAAGATAATAAAATATATTGTATTTAACAATCTGTTAGCTTTATAACTTTTAACATTTGGCAGAAAGTATGTGAGTATTATGAATTGAATCATGTTCCCTCAAAATTCATGTTGAATTCCTAACCCCAGAATATGAATTTATTTGTAAAGAAGATCACTACAGATGTAATTAGTTAAGATGAAGTTAATTGGAGTAGGTGAGCCCCTAACTCCTTATGAGTATTGTCCCTTTAAAAGGGAAAATTTAAACACAGACCAGCAGCCCGGGGGGGGGGGGGGGAGTAACTATATGAGCATAAAGCTAGAGCTTGACTGATGTACCCACAAGCCAAGGAATGCCAAACAGACTGTCCCTCACAGCCCTCAGAAGAAACCACCATTGGCAACCTTTTGACCTTGAAGTTCTAGTCTTCAGAACTGTGAAACAAAAACTTTCCATTATTAAGTCTTTCAGTCTATGGTTCTCAGTCATGGCAGCCCTAGCTAACTAGTACACTGACTTTTCTGTTTTTTTTTCTTGTTCCAGCCCATAAATATCTGGCACAGAGTTGATACCCAATAAGTATGCATGAATTAATTTCTAAACAAATGATTCAGTAGCTTGCCAATGAACAATAACGAGGTCCCTACTTTTAAGTCTCACTCACATAATGTGTTAAAGCTCCTTTAGCCTTTTATACTTGTATTTTATTTACACCCTATAAGAAGTCTAAGGAGGTGGGAAAGGAGGAAATTATTATATACTTAGAGAATAATAACACATAAATGCCTTATAGCAGCATTTAAATAGTTAAAGTTATTTAAATGTTAAATAATAGCACTTAAATGCCTCATAATGAGAGAGAGAATTATATTTTTAAGTGGATCTGAAGCACTAGATGACTAGTCACCTCTACATAGCCCCACCCTCCATTTTTATCCTCAATATCCTTAAAAAACTTCTACAAAAAACACAAGCTAAAAGGAAATGAGAATCACAGATACCACAGATATGTTTCAGGGTCAGGATTTGATCCCCCAAATTAATGGATTATCGAGGAGGCACCACTATTTCCGTAGTATCTGGGCCAGAAAGGAAGACTCGATAGCATGTGGGAGAAACTCTGGTGCATAAAGCAGTCACCCAGCAACACTCATGTTGTAGCACAACTGTCACACATTAAGATATGTTTCCTAGTAGTGGATCTTGTATATGCTTTCAATACATTTTAAGCTGATTAAGCCTAACCAAAGCTTCCCCCACCCCACCCCAGAAAGAATGTTAGGGCCAATATAACAGCAACAGAGATGTTTCAGTGAAAGCCAAGACACACATTGTAGACTTAAGGTCTTGGTAAGCATGACCATGTGGCTTTATTAACCTTGATAGTTTCTCATGGCCTATGCTGCCTATACTGCACCAAATGACTGGTTAAAGGGATGTGCATTATTATCATTAAAGTGATGCTCATTAAACTTTAGGCTTTAATGAGTATTGGTTACATAAGATTTAGTCCTTGGAACAAATTAGACGACAAGGAACAGGCAAACCATTTTTCTTTCCTTAAATAAGCTTTTAAAGAATTAGGTGATAAAATAACATTGGCTGCTTTCTTTAATGAATTTCTCTGCCACATCTCAAACTACTAAGCTAGAAATTTAAACAGCGTTGAATTCAAAATGTACTACAAACTCTACTGAAATAGTATCTTAAAATTCTTAGCCCCAAATGCAATATGCCTGCCTACAATATCAACTTCCCAAAATTGTGTTGCTGGATGTGTACATATGTGTGGGGGTTGCTATTTTGAAATGACTTTAGGGTGATAGAGTACTGGACAAGACCAAACAAATTCATGCGTCATGTCCACATACTGAACCACCTCAATCACACAGTCTCAAGGAGGCTTTAAATGTGATAACTAAAGAAACTCTTATTATGAGAGTTCAGAGACTTAAATCACAGCTTCTATCCTAGGAGAAATATAGATTTTATTAATATTTAAATCAAAAGAAATAGAGGCCATTTTGATAAAAAAGAATATGCCCACTTCCTCGGCTGAGGTCAAAAAATAACTGCCTGAGATGATTAAATGCCCTTAAACTGAGAAAGCAATTTAAAAGTTTGTGCCCATCAGACTCTGGCTCTGAGTTTCTGATTTACCCTAGGTATCAAGATGGAATTGGATTAGCTAGAAAAGGAGCTTATTCCCTACTATCAAAACAAGGGTAGTGGGAGAAGGAAAATAAAGTAGAAGGTGTCAAACTGAATAGTCATGGAAAGCCATACCCTTAAGAGAAATACTGAAATGTTAAAACACAGGCTGGGCAGGTATGAAGGGGAAATAAGATGCTGAGACCCACACAAAAGAATTACAAGATTTAAATGCTGATACACTCAAGTCCAACTTTTCTTGGACTAAGTGACAGAAAATGGCAATTTCAGTTGTTAATAGTTCACCAAGGAAGACTGGTGCCTAAGAAAATCAATCAGATAAAAAGAAGAAACGTATGAATAAGCAAATGTAATGATATCCCAGAGAGACCTAAGATCAAAAATTTTAATAAAGATCCTCCTTAGAGCAGTAACCCTTTTAAGAATCACTGAAAAATCACCCATTAAAAACTGATAGAATGTGCTCACTTCAGCAGCACATATACTAAAATTGGAACGATACAGAGAAGATTAGAATAGCCCCTGCGCAAGGATGACACGCAAATTTGTGAAGCGTTCCATATTTTTTGGCAAAAAAAAAAAAAAAAAAAAACTGGTAGAGTGGTTAAGTGGTTAAGAAAATCAAGTCATATTTAAAAAGAAAATCCAGGAGGACAGGTGTAAAGGACTCAAAGAATTATTGTGTGAGTTTCAAGGGAATAAAATTATTGCCAAGGGGGCAACCTGAGGAGAAATATGTAGAAAATGTATAGAACTGATATGCTAGGAGGAAATAAAGCAAAGAGAGGACTTATTAAAGGGAAATCAGACCAGATGATTAGAGATAAAGACTTGATTTAGATCAGGTGTTAATTTGACAGGACTATTATCTTTGAGGTGGAACTATCCTACTTCAGAGGATCAAGATAGTTAAGACTTAAAAAGGGGATGAACGTAATACAACAACAATAAAATTAAAAAAAAAAAAAAAAAGATAGTTAAGACTTGTTCAAGCAAGAAATGAGCAACAAGCCCTGGCTGGTGGCACAGTGGATAAGGCACTGGCCTGGGAACCCAAAGATCACTGGTTCGGTTCCCCAGCCAGGGCACATAACCAGGTTGCAAGCCACGTCTCCAGCCAGCTCCATGGCTGGAGGCAGGTGAAAGGCAACTGTACATTAATGTCTCCCTCCCTTTCTGCCTCTCTCCCTTCCCCTCTCTCTAAAAATAATAAATAAAATCTTTAAAAAGAAAAAAAAGAAATGTGCAACAATTTCTCTCTTTCTCTCTGACTTTTTCTCTCTCAAGACAAAAACTCTGAGAGTAGAAATTTAGAAAAACAAATATCTGGGCCAGGAAGCAAAGGAAAAACTAAAGTAAAGAAGGTACTCAGGTCCAAGAAACAATGTTATTCCCATGTGAGGTAGAAAAAAAGACCAACTATAAAAAAGCTGAATAAAAAGCTATAAACCCAGCTGAAACAAACTAAAAAGAACCTGGAGAAAATAAGAGGGAAAAAATACTAAACATGTTCCCCACATCCCCAGGAAAAGACTTAAACTAGATAAAATACTCTTCAAGGTTTATGAAATTTAAAAATAGAAAAGAAAGTGTTTTGAAGATCAGATGGTGAAAATATGAATCATCAGTAGACTCCTATTGTTCACAGACAGTAACTACAGCTTCTGGTAAGTGATCCTCCAGCTGAAACAGATGTGGTGATTGAGGTGAAAATGACACCCTAAGGTCCAGGAGCCCCCTGGGGGAGCTACCAATGACCACGGCTGGGACAAGTTAGCCACGTAGTATTAAATTACAACCTAAACTATAAAATAGCTATCTACGAGTCCATATTAATGTAAATAATTGCATAAGTAAACAAATGGTGGAAGAGACAAATATCCAATGCAGAAGCATTCCAAATAGTTTATGTGGACATTCAGCATCTAGATGGTGGAACATAACTAATCTCTCTTTAGGTGTAGCTTGTGCATAGTGACTTCCTTCCAAAGAGTATATTACAAAAACTGGGGGGAAAGTAACTTTATAGCGAAGAAACTTGACAAACACTATGACAATCAAGTAATGAATGAAGGTCAATATCAAAAGTGAAAAGTGAAAAGTGATATTACTAATATTATTACTTTAATAAGATTTGGTGAAATGGTACTTTACCTCCAAGGTTTTCTTTCAAAAACCTCATGGCTCTAGTGTAATCATGAGAAAAACATCACTCGAATCCCAAATTGACAGTCCACCAAATACTTGTCTAGAACTTCTCAAAACTGCCAAACTCATCAAAAGCCAAGAATACCTGTAGGAAACTGTCACAGCCCAGAGCCTCAGCAGACATGACTACTACATGTAATATGTATCCTAGGTGGACCCTGGAACAGAAAAATGAAATTGAATAAAAATTTTTTTAAATTTGAATAAAGGATGGACTTTAGTTAAGAAGAATGTATCAATATTGGTTAATTATTGCAGTGAACATACTAATATAAGATGTTAATATTTGTGGAGCATGACACTGCAAAGATGGTGGAATAAGGAACTCCAAAGGCCCATTCTTTCCTCCACCCAAAACAATAAATAAATAAACTGACAAAAACTATCCAAACTTTATTATAACTATGAAAACTAATTACATTTTATAGCATCCAAATAATGTTTAACAAACAGGTGAATTTTAATTACAGAGCTTGGTGACATTTAACTAACCCTGGTTTCCCAGCTTGTTAGTACCACTGAAGGCAGTAGCCCTCTTTCCTAGCATCGGTTCCTGATATGGAGGAAGGAGAATAGACCTTATTCTAAGAGAACTTGGGTTATTTGTTGTGACCTGCCCAGTTTCTGCTGAAGGACAGAGTCAAAGGGCTTGTCTTTATTTTTTTAATTTATTTACCTCAGCACTCTCCCAGTATTGAGACAGCTACTCAGGGAGCACTTAATAAAAAACATTTAAGGCAAAATGAATTAGCCACACCTGCTGGGGACAAGGGATAACAGTTGAGCAAACAATACACTAACTGAAAAGCCTGGGAGGAAAGGTTAGGGAATGAGTTGTTTTGGAGAAGGAGGATATGGAAAACCTTGCACATATTCCTAGAATTGGTTAGAACACCCACAGGCCCAGGACAGGAGTAAGTTCAGAAAAGACCCCAGAAGGGAAAAAGCTCTTATCTTTAACTGACCTTCAGGCTCTGTGCAAACAGCAAGTAAGGCAGAGTTGCAAGCTTCCAGGCTGAGTGTTCAAGGCATTCCCCAACACACACACACACATACACACACACACACACACACACACACATGCACACACACACACACACATGCACACACATCTATGTCATATCATCCTATACAAAAGTTTAAGAAAATTTTTGTCAAATCATTTGTTGAACACCAAGCTAACAGAACAGAGACTTCACTGGCCACCCACAGTAAAGAACACAGACTTTTAAAAACTAGTTCAACAAATTCACCAAACAACTACTATAATATGAAGCAACAACACAGTTCAATGAAGGAAAGAAAATTAAATCTCAAAAAATGCTAAGAAATGTCTTTGGGCCCAGTAGTCAAATCCAGTTGTAGCTTGACATCCAAGTCCAGACAACTTCTACCACACCCTTTGGCTATCAGTGAGGGACTTGGCCCAGAGCCCTACAAGGCAGATTATTTTCACAGTGAACATAGCAGAGTGGAGAGTGGGTTGAAGAGCTGGGCCAGACTTTGAATCCTGAGGAGGGAAAGAAGAAATAGGAAGATTTTCACTTGAGATCTACCTTCAGGAGATGGTACCCAAAATATAATCAAATATTTTTATGTAGTCAAAATTAATACTCAGTACCTCTTACTGATAATTGTGCTTAAAGAATTTCTGTCTCTTTCTCAGGATCAACTTATATTATTAAACCCCACCCCCACCCCAGTCTACCTCCTTATTATCCTAACCTCATATCTCTCAGGGATTACTAGATAGTGGAATTTAAGAAATAAGAAAAAGTCCATCTGTACCCCCAACAATGTCCTTTATATAATATCACACTAAATATGGCATTTCTCTTTTTTATTATTAGCTAACTTTTTATTATGAAAAAATTTAAGAATATATGCAAAGGTACTAGAGCTAATGGTCCAATGCACACCTATTTATCCATGGTGACCGAAGGGGTAGGGAGAGGGGAGGTTTAGGCAAGGAGCTAAGGTGAAAGACCCATGGACATGGGCAATGAGGTGGGGATTGACTGTGGGAGCAGGGCAGGGGAGAGCAAGGGGGGGGGGGGTGAAACAATTTTAATACAACAATTAATAAAATTAAAAATAAAAAAAATAATATATGTATTTTGGGAACAAAAGTATCTCGCATATGGCTGAGGGATTAGGCCTCACAGGGGAAGGAGCAGCAATACCTTCTCACTCAGGAGGAGGCATTTTTATCTGGAGAACTGACTGTTGATGGTCTCACATTCTGTATCAGCTGGTACCACTCACTAGCCCTGGAAGCTGCCAGGAACAGTGAACCATGGTAACCTCTGCATTTCAAATGTGACATTTAAGTACAAACACATATCAAGTTTTTGTAAAACAGATTTATATTCACCAGTGTGATGTGCACACTGGTAAGATGGAACTTATTTCTTGAAAGAATAAAGCATCTTATACATCTTCACCATTTTACTAGTTTGCCACTATATTAATTGCTTATTGAGGTGATCAAAGAATATTCTTGAAAGGAAAACCTTGCTTACCTACTAAATCCAAATAGAACACAGCCTACACATGCAGCATCAAAATTATTGCAATAAGACAGGGACTGAAAACAATGCTAACATGTCCACCATCCATCCCCACTGAATCGGATCCAGGGCTGCAGCCCTCCAGCCCCTGGCTTTCCCCAAGGAGACTGCACCTGCTGCATAATCATCTTCCAACACTGAAGACAGGACCAGCATCCTGGAGAAGCTCACAGATCGGAATATAACTCACTTCCCTTCTGTAAGCTGCTGCTCACATCAGACCAACTCATCAGTAGCCCACCAAAATACATTTATTACTCACTGTGGAGAAGCACTCAAACCTCATAGCTCTGTTTATTGTCCAGGGATATGCCTTCTGACGTATCACAGGCCTGCTCTGTTCTCTGGTGCATGTCTGCCCACTCATGCAGAAGGAGTTCACCCAGGCAAAAAATATCTGAGTTACTTAGATTTCCAATTATAAATGTACGCAGAAACCAAAAACATCAGTTGATATGTGAGAAAAATAGTAATAGAAGAGAATGAGCTCTCAGAGTAACTTCTACTGAAAAATCTAACACAAAAGAAAAAAAAATGATGATGATGATAATAGTAGTGGCAATAGCTAATACATACATGGGGGTCATGTTTCAAGCACTGTTCCCAATTATTTAGGGGCATTGTCAATTTAATCCTTGTAAGAATGATTATTCTCTTGATTCCCTTGGTGAAACACTGAAAAAAAGAAAGATGAATATTTTGCTCAAGGTCCCATACCTAGTTGGTGGCAGAGGAGATGAGCCTGGAAAACCAAGCACTGGAATTAATTATTTTTCCACTATATTTATCTGATATTTCCTTTCCATTATACTAAAGAATGTTTTTGCATATTTTATATGGCAGCCATAGTAGCAAGCATTTTACAAACATAATTTTATTTAATCTTTACAATACATCTGTTTGGTAGTTATATTAACCTTAATTTGTTTAATCTAATTCACATTGTCAGTAAGAATCTAGAAAACATTGCCTTACTCTTTTCAGGCTGCTATAACAAAATACCAAAGACTGGATGGTTTAAACAACATAAATTTATTTCCCAGAGAAAGTTATTTAAGAAAAATCACAAGAAAAACATGGTTTATAGTTATATTTATTATGAGAAATTAATGTGTGTGAAAGTACTTTGTAAACTGCTAAGTGCTATACAAATAAGATAATATGCAAGATTCTGTCTGGAAAATGTCCAACCACTGTTAATATAATGAGAACAGTTTGTACAACATCAATGTAACCTGACACCCAAGGAAAGTGAATTAAAATGTACATTCATAAGCAATGAAGACTTCACAGTACTGGTCAGTGAGAGCAGTAGATGCCATTGGATGAGCATGTGTACTGTGTAGCTGTCACATTCAAAATGACTGAGCACATAGAACAATTAATCTGTATCAAATTTTGTGTTAAGCTTGAACATTCCTCCACAGAAACTATTTGAATGATTCAGAAAGTGGCAGCTATGGGCAACTAACTGGTGATGAAGAAGCTTCATCATGACAAGGTGCCAGCTCACACACCATGTCTTATTCAGAGTTGATGGTAAAACATCAAATCACCCAGGTGACTCAGCCCCACCTACAGCCCACAGTTGGTACCCTGGGACTTCCAGCTTATCCCCAAACTAAAAAGACCTTTGAAAGGGAAGAGATTTCAGACGAGCAATGAGATTCAGGAAAATATGACAGAGCAGCTCATGGTGATAGCGAGAACTACGTGAGGTCCCAAGGTGTCTACTTTGAAAAGGACTGAGGCATCATTGTCCTGTGTACAATATTTCTTGTACCTTGTATCTTCTTCAATACATATGTCTATTTTTCATTGTGCATGGCCAGATACTTTCTGTACAGACCTCGCCCATTTTTTGGACTGAATCCATAATAAAGTGAGAAAGGCTGAGGAGAAATAGACACATGTCAGAAAAATAGAATATGATCATGGCATCTGTGGATTAGGACGGTATGTGAGTGAGTCAGCATAATGGAGAAAGGTTGAACTGGACAGGAGCAGTCATCAGGCTAGCTCCTGGCAACCCTAAGTCCTCCCTGATCCTGCAACATCAGTTCCTGTCACTTGTATCAGTTATATGGAAACATAAACTAAGGAATATAACCTAATCCAGGAGACCATAATGGCTTCCTTAACAAACTGATGTTTGAACAGAGAGTTTAAAAGTTAACAGGTCTTCTTGTTACCACAGCTCAGTGGTTCATTTGGTCTTTTCTTCTGTTTTCTTCCAGTCATCAACATTATATTTTCCTAGAAAGGAATCACGCATAAAAAACACACATCAAAACTGACTTCTTACACCATTCCAAATCTCTGATGTAGGAACATTCCATGACTGTGGATTTTCTATGGGTAGTATCTGTTGAGAAAATAATAATGAGGATGAAGAGGAGGAGGATGACGATGATGCCTGTTCTGTTTAAAGGGTGAAGTCAATGGTAAATAACATGCACACATAAAGAGCCAGACATGCTTAAAGACACTACAGATGATTGAACAAGAAATAAATTAGTCTATGTTTCCTTTCAATTTTGTATTTCTAGAGTTGAATATTAAAAAATGAGTTGAGCTTTACTGATACCTGATAAAAGGTGAAAAAGAAAATATATCCTTTCATCTCCTGTTTTCAAATCTTGTTAGTATAACTGATTTTTTTTTAAGTTTACCCTACTGCAGAATTAAAAACAACAAAATTCATCTGATCAAAACATTTAAATCTCATACATTTCTGTATCTTCAAGAGATTTTAGGAGGTTAGAGGAAATTAAACCCTTGAGCTGCTGGGGTGAACATCCCACCTGCTACTAGGCTGAATAATAGGTGATGTAAACAAATCCTTCCATGATCTGGTGAAATAGACACACTTTTCTGAGAACCAGTATGGTGTCTCTACTGGGAAGAACATACCCTGACCTTGAATGTGGACAGCCCATGAGGGTGGATCTGGATAGTTATGCAATTTGGGAAATTTCTTACCACTTACAGCTTGGGTATTTGAATTCTTAGTGACATTTTTACTTTGAATATTTAATTCCAAGAGAAACTATGGTAATACTAAAACATGATAAATATGTTATCTTGCATTTTTTGTCATTGGTGCACATCTCAGTCATTTTTGTTATTTTTGCTATAAGATGAGATTTGAAATCAATTAATACCTATGAGGGCTCCTGGCTTGTCAAAGATGGTGCTGGGTGCTTTGACCTCACTACCATGCCATAGTGTGATAGCAGAAGTAATAAGCCTATTTTTTATTGTTTTTTTTTTCTTTTTTAATTTTATTGTTGTTGTATTACATCCATCCCCTTTTTGATCCCCTCTGTCCCCTTCCCCACCCACCCATTCCCCCCAAAGTCAATCCCACTTGTTGTCTATGTCCATGGTTCCTTTATACTAGGTTCTTGTCTAAACTGCTCCCCTTCCTTACCTCTTCCTCCCCCATAAGCCTAATTTTTTGAAGAACAGTTAATAAGGAACAATAATCTTCTGTATATAAAATTTAGTAAAGCAAAGTTCTGCTACCAGTGATAATCTCAGCATACAAAACAGCACAAGAAGATCATCTGTGATGGAGAGACAATCTCCAAAGTACACTGAGTATAGATTCAGAAATATTGCTATTTCATGCAGGGATCCAAACATGTAAATCCACATAGTAGATCTCTTTTATAGATATGGAGTCTGAATAAAGTTTGAATGCAAATCAACATTATATACAATCATAAAAATGCCTGTATAATTATAGGCACTTAAGAACTAGCCTGAGAATAAAGGGGCTAATTCTTTCTAGGCTATAAAAAGACACAAAATACCTGGAAATCTAGTTCTTTCCCAGTACAAGATACAGCAATGGATGTCAAGAAGTTAAAACACTCTTAGATTTCACATTTCTTTTATACTGCCAAATATTTGCCAACATATCTTATACATGCAGACATTTTTAAAGGTTGTAAATTGTATTAATTAAAATTTATACAAGCCAGTTGGGAGAGCAGCCTCAGCAAGGAAGGGCAGGAGCTACTGGCTGACAGGAATTCCACACAGAGTCAGGGTCCTCTAAAATTTCTATCTTCTTTATTCCACTGCCCTTTTTTGTATATTTATAAGTGAATTGGCTCAATCTTTCTGTTTTTGTAAATAATTATTTTGCTCTATATTTTAATAAAGGAAGGTGGGTGGGGAAGGGGAGACCAATGGGAGAACTATTAGGACAACTAATTGAATAACAATAAAAAAATTTTAATTTAAAATACAAAATAAAAATTCATTAAAGAATAAAATAAAAAGGAAAAATATATGAACATTTATTTTGTCTGTTTTATTGTGATATATAGGCAATAACATGTCAGATACTATTATCTGCTATCTGACATACCAAACATAAATAAACAGTGATGCAGGCTCAAGACTCTCACCAGATTTGGAAAACAAAGGAACACGATGGTAGCCTGCAAAAGGAATTACATCTAATTAGAAAAATAAAAATCAACTAACCACCCTGGCTGGTGGCTCAGTGGATATGCACTGGCCTGCAAACCCAAAGGTCACTGGTTTGATTCCCCAGTCAGGGCACGTAATCAGGTTGCAAGCCAGGTCTCCAGCCAGGTCCTTACCTGGAGGCAGGTGAAAGGCAACCATACATTGATGTCTCCCTCCCTCTCTGCCTCCCTCCCTTCCCCTCTCTCTAAAAATAATAAAGTCTTTTAAAAAATCAATTAACCAGCAATGACCCTTATAGTGCTACTAAGAAAGAATATGACTTGAATAAGTATACCATAAAATTCTGACTGTATAGTTATATTCATCTTGTATATCAATTTTCCAAAAAGAAAAATTAAGTTTCTATTCTGACTTCCTACTGAGTAACACTGAGGACAGAGCTCATGCTTTCCCTCTTTCAAAGTGCAACACCTCCAAAATTAGCCACCACCCTTCCACTTCAGACTCTGATTCTTAGGTATATCTCAGATAGTTTTAGAAAAGTAAAGGTACTGAGAGGAGGCAATTGGGAATATAATGTAAATCAACCTACAAGGTGACTGCAATATATGGGCAGCCCTGAAAAGAGTAAAGAAAAGATTGTCTTGGGTTCCCAGTCTCTTCTCAGGCAGGAAGAATAAGTCACTGCTTCTCCCTTCTCTTTGATTCCCATCCTTCATTATTTATTGTAATTATGACAAAAATTCTATGATCCATGTAAAGAAATGCTCATACATGCCAACCTCGTCTAATTAGTCTTCCTAGAGATCCTGCATTCCAAACCCATATTCTATATAAGAACATATTTCTATTCTATAATTCCACTGAAAGAAAACATGTCAATATATAGAATTCCCTTTACATCTAGCTGTCATGAATAGAGCTATTTGTAATAAGTATTTCTTTGGTAAACTCAAGTTATAATTAACTGTCAACACAATCATCTTACTCTTAGGAATATTACCTTTGCTCATGCATAGAACTGGTAAAGTATATTGCCCAAGAAATTCATTTCCGGCTATTAAATTTTGATTTTCCACAGAAAAACGTATCAATGCCAATTCTGGCACCTGAATAATGAATGTGAATGTTTCATTCCACCTAGGATTAAATGCTGAAACATAAAGCAATAGATAGAATTTAAGAATCATAAATACTATTTCTAGGGGAAAATTGATAATATCTATGCTTCAAAATTTTTCTCTTGAACACTTCAATAACAATAACTTGTGTTTCAGAACAGTTCAATTTTTAATGCTCCCATTGAGAAAATAATAATGACAATAACAATATTTATTGGGTGTTTTTTATTTCTGGGCAGTTCCAAGAGCTTTAAGTAGAAAATCTTATTTGATCCTCTCAAAAACAGCATCAGGGTTATTATTGCCATTCACATTCATAGATGAAAAACTGAGCCAGAAAGATGCTACCTAAGTTTTTAAGGATTTCACATGCACAGGCATTAAGTGGCAAGTCAATAATTCAAGGAAAGGAAGTCTAATTTCAGAGCAGAAATATTTAATCATACAATATGACTGCTATATTTAGGCATTTCACTAACAAAGAATTGAGACATGAAGAAATAACATCATTTTTCTACACCAGGTCTTATTATAACACACAGAGCTCCATGAATAGTTGTTGAACAGAAGGTTAGATAAGGGCTCAAAAGCCAGCTCTTAATCTTTTGCTTGACTAAGGGCTCATTCTAAACATCCAAAGTTGAACTTCCAGTCAATACAGCAACATAGGTGGACATGGCGTACCATCTCACACAACCACATCAAAATTACAACTAAAATATAGAACATCCACCACTCAAATCTGTCAGAAATTGAATTGAATGGAAGTTTGACAACTACAGAATTAAAGCAGCCACATCCATTTAAACTTGTAAGAGGGACAGAAATATGGAACCGGCTGGTCCCACATACACATGTTATGAATAAAAATTCAGGAGGGATATATTGGGAGTGAGGAATCCCAACCCCAAAGTAGGCTGCCCAGCCCAAAGTTCTAGTCCCAAAGTAAGTCTCCATAACTTCTGGCTGTAAAAACAAGTGGGGATTGAGCCAGTAAAAGAAAATTCTGGAGTCCCTAGAAGTTCTTCTTAAAGGAACCACACATGAACTCACCTGCTCAGAAGCACTCACTCTAAGCTCCAGCACTGCAATGGAAGCTTGAAAGTCACCAGTTGCATCAAGGAGAAACTGAAGTGTCTGGCATTAAGGTGAGAGCTGTGGGACAGCTTTCCCCCAGACAGGAAGGCAGGCAGAAGCCATTGTCCCTTTTTTGAACACTTTACCCACAGAACCACAAAGCCATCAAATCTGGTGCCATATCTGAGACTTCATCAACCTAGCTAACAGTTTGTCCCATCCTGGAGATCTCCAGAGATTCTGTCCCACCCAACTTACAGACCCACCCAAGCTGCTTTTCCATATGAATGGCTGGTCTTGGTTCATGCTTCACAACTTCCTAAAACCCCTGAAACAATTAACAGCTGCCTCAGTGCACCCCCAGCCCTCATACCTCTTACTTAAGTGGCCCCAGGCCAGACACTAGCAGCTAACAGCCTAGATTCACAGCTTGGATTTACTTGGGATTTTCCAAGCCCAGAACAAGTAGCAATCATCTCACACTGCTTTATAGCTCACTAAGGGTGGTCTGGGGCAAAACACAGGTCAGGGATGACTTTGGCCTGCACCAACCAGAAAACCCCAGAGCCTGTGCACCCAATGTATAGCTACACACCACACTGGAGCACCACCACCCTGCCCTGCACAGCTGATCATACACAGAGGGTGGAGCTTGGTAGTCAGTGGTCACAGCCAGTTCTTGCAGCTGACTGGCCTAGGTAAATTCCTCCCATTAAACTACTAACAACAATCAAGGCTCAATTACAAGAGGAGGGGTACTCAGCCCACACAAATGGGGTACCTCAAATATCCAGCTTATATGATAGGAAAGAGTGTGCCACTGGACCCTAAAGGATACCTACTACATTAAGCCACACTAGCAAGAGAGGGAGTCTGACAACTTTTCCTAATACATAAAAACAAAGACAGGAAGGCTACCAAAATTGAGGAGATAAAGAAGCATGACCCAAATGAAAGAACAGATCAAAACTCCAGGAAAAAAAAAAAAAACTGAACAAGACAGAGATAAACAATGTATCAGATGCATAGTTCAAAATACTGGTTATAAGGATGCTTAAGGAACTTAGTACCTCAACAATATATTTTTTTTTTAAATCCAGTTAGAAACAAAGAATACACTAATTGAAATAAGGAACAATTTACAGGGGATCAGCAGTAGAGTGGATGAAGCCAAGAATCAATCAATGATTTGGAACATAAAGAAGCAGAAAATAATCAATCAAAACAAGAAAAAGAAAAAGAATTTTAAAAAGTGAGGACAGTATCAGCAGCCTCAGGGACAACTTTAAGCATTGCAACATTCACATCATAGGGTGTCAGAAAGAGAAGAGAAAAAGCAAGAAATTGGAAATCTATTTGAAAAAATAATTAAAGAAAACTTCCCTAATTTGGTAAAGGAAATAGACATGCAAGCCCAGGAAGCACAGAGTATCCCTAACAAGATGGGTGTAAAGAGTCCCACTCCAAGACACATCATATTTAAAATGCCAATGGTTAAAGATAAAGAAAGAATCTTAAAAGCAGCAAGAGAAAAGCAGTTACTTACCTACAGGAGAGTTCCCATAAGACTGTCAGCTGATTTCTCAAAAGAAACTTTGCCAGCTTAAAGGGATTGGCAAGAAATACTCAGTTATGAAAAGCAATGATATACAGCCAAGATTGTTCTACCCAGCAATGATACCATTTAAAATCAAAGGGTAGATAAAGAGCTCCTCAGACAAGAAAAAAAGTATACGAGTTCACCATCAAAAAACCATTATTATATCAAATGTTAAAGGAACTTATTTATAGAAAAAATATAAAAACTATGAACAATTAAATGGCAAAAAGTACATATCTATGAATAATTCAGTCTAAAAAAAGCAAACAAGAACAGAGAAAGCATCATGGATACTGAAAACATTTTGATGGTTGCCAGAGGGGAGTATGATGAAATGGGTGAAGAGATGAGGAGGTTAAGAAACACAAATAGGTAGTTACAGAATAGTCATGGGGATATAAGTACAGTATAGGAAATGAAGAAGCCAAAGAACCTATGCATGACCCATGAACATGAACAATGCTTGAGGGTAAGCAGGGTGCTGGGTGGAAGGGGGAAGGGGAGAATTATTGGGACAACTATAATGGCATAATCAATAAAATATAAAATTTTAGAAAAGGAAAAATAAGCAACAAGTTCAAATGAGTTCAAATCAAAATAAACCTATGAAAAATAAAAGCAATAAAGACCTATCCACCCAAAACATAGTTAAGTCCAAAGTTGGTGAGTAACTTAATTCTCTAGCACAATATATTATCAACAATCTTGCGTCAAACAAGAAATCCAAATTGTCTCATGTTACCTAAATCATCCAAAAAACATAATTTAACAGAATCAATAAATTCACATCCAGATCAAATATAATGGACTTAATAAAACTCAAAGGTTCAGAGAGAAATAAGATATATATATATATATATATATATATATATATATATATATATATATAGTTTTTTATGGACAAAGGCAATACTATGCCTGCTATGTCAATAGCTTTTATTTTTTGAGTTGTATCTCCCAAAGCATCGAAGAATTTGTGGCTAATTATTTGCTATCTATGTTTTCTACAGTACATCTGTGGTCATAAGTGCACATTTTCTAGACAATAATCTAGGATGCAGTCTAGACCCATAGAATATTAAATTAATTGACTCATGCTGAAACAATGATTGTATTATCTTATTCTAAGAAAAGAAATAATCTCATAAAGGGTCACGTTTAATAGTCAATCCTTTATAGAATATGCACAAAATTCTTATTCTGATATATTTTACTTCCTCCAGCCCTAGTTTACTATAATATCTCTCTCTCTCTCTCCCTCCCTCCCTCCCTTTCTCTCTCTCTCTCTCTCCCCCCGCCCCTTTCTCTCTCACACACACACAAACACATACACAATTACATATGTTATATGATGGCACAGTGTATAAGGCACCAGCCAGCGAACCCAAAAGTCATTGGTTCAATTCCCAGCCAGGGCACATAACCAGTATGTAAAGTCAGGTCTCTAGCTAGTTCTGTAGCTAGAGGCAGGTGAAAGGCAACCATACATTGATGTTTCTCTCCTTCTCTGCCTCTCTCCCTTCCCCTCTCTCTAAAAATAATAAGTAAAATCTTTAATTTAATATATATATAATATGAGAAAGTCATTTTAGTCATCAAAAAGTAAAGAATACCAAAGTTTATAGTTATGCATATAGTTTTCCCTAGCATGACCAAAAATAATTACTTTCACATCTTATCCAAATGTGATCTTTTCTTCCGAAATGCTCAAGTTTTTCATTCCGCTACCATTACATAGCAGCCTAGATGCCCTAGAATCCCTCTTGTCCAGCTATCTAAACATTTATCCTTGCTAGTCTTCCTCACATACATCCTCCATTTACTTTCTGATACTACAATCCTTCCTTATAACTTGACTCCTACAGCCTCTAAATGTAAAGTCATGTTCTGACTCTATTCTGTATTTCTCGTTTCCCTCTCATACATTTCTATCTAATCTACAGAAACAGTCTTCTTAAAGCTCAACTTGGTTAGTGTTATATCCCTGCTTAAATTTGTTAATCTTTCATTTTCTATAGAAAAGAACATTTCTAACACCTTATTATAGTTTTCATAATGTTTCATGACCACACCAATAAAATTCTTATTTTGTCTCACACTGCTCTTTCTTAGTAACCTGTATTCCACTCATTTTGAACTTCTTCACTTTTCTTCAGCATTTTTGAATTTTATCTTTTCCATGGTTTAGCACTCATTATTCCTTTTGCCTTAAATATTCTTATCTTCAATCTCTATAAAAACTTTTACTCCAGGAACTATCTCCAAACTTTCCCCTACCATAACAATTACTTGTATTTTTCTTAAAGCATGTACATTTTTTACCATAGAAGTTATACTTGTATCTCAATTTCCTTACTGAACTTTTAACTATTTATAATAGAGTCAGTAGGACATACATAATAATTCACTTAAGAAACCAAGATTTTAAGTTTCTTGATACTTAACACCAGGTTTTTACCATGGGTTCAGTAATGTTTAGAAACCAAATTGAACTCTGCAAAAATATCCCCATAAATTTTATAGTTTTGTAAGAGGTGCAATAAAAATATAAATATTCTGTGTACTTTGCAATGAAGTCAAGTAGGAGAATAGAGAGAACAAGAGCTAGATTACTAAAAGCTTCCTGATTTTAGCAGTTACCATTCCCAGGCACTGCTATGGTAATGTGCCTTCAATTCTAAGGGGTACCAGTTAGGTCATCACAATGTCCTTTCCTTTGATAACAAAGGATGACATAGCAAAACTTCCAAAACCTATTTTTCCATGTTGCACCAGGCATCATGCTAGAGCAGTATTCAGAGGTGGGAGTAGGCAGATAGCAGGCATTACAGGGTGGGGGTTCAACCAACAAGAAAAAGGCTAATAAAACTTCACCTGCTTCTCTATCAGTGCCATTTAGCCTGGAGCATATTTCTACAATCTGAAGTGGAGTCCAGTACAGTTTAGGAATGTCAAGTCAAAGAAGATTCTAGACCTAAGGTCTAGTTCCAAGGTTTCCTCCAAAGTGATCCTAGTAACCTATATTTTTCTAACTTCCTTAATGGCATCAACCTCAGAGAAGAAATGACAATGCCAGTACTGTACTACATAAAATATCATGAGATACTGAAACACAGAAAATCTTACCAAAGTCATACCTATATTTCCCTTCTAGCAAAAATGACTGAGTTATGAATCAAGTATTATATGAGTAGGTTTCTATGACATCCTTAGCCAGAGTTAGAAGCTACAAACCTTTATCTAAAACAACTCAAGCAATGAAGTAAAAATGTGTAACATGCTATATCAGAAGGATCAGAGGCTAGAAGTTGATTTTGCAGCCATCAAAATGTCTCTTTTAAATCAGTGATATTAGGGAAAATATAAAAAGAAGGTAAAAGTGAAAAGAGTAGTAATTTTTCAGGTCAGGTAAATTTTTTAGCTATAATCTAAAAATAGACCTAAATAAAATATTAAATCATTATCAAACTGCTTTTGCTGCATATAACATTTTCAATGTTTTTAGCATAATGCAAAACCTTTGCCTTATGAATAATAAATACATATCAAAACTCAATCAACATAAAATTTATAAGCTTTCCAGCAAAAAGTCTAATAAAAGTTTAATAAAGGATATTAGTAGCTCTTACCATTTTTTTTAATCACACGGGTCTGCTGTTTAGTTTGATCATTTGAAACACCAAAAATTTCTATAATCACCAATGAGTCAGCTTTGTTAGATGATGAATGATTACTGGGAGGCAACTGGATGCCAGTGATAACCTGTGCAAACATATTTGAAAACAAGAATTTCACATAATATCAAACTACATCACTATATAATTTCAAAATAAAATAGTATTCTAAACACATTGATAGATTTTTAAGTCAGTTTCCTTAAAATATAGAGAGTGTAAGATAAAGCAAAATTTTAAATTTAACTTTTTTAAAGTATCAATGGATGAATATCAGGAATGTGTCTAAATTATTCCATTTTACTGATATGTGATTATAGTAGAATCCACATTGTCCAAGTTTATGGATCAAGATGTGTTTTTATTTTAAAAGCATTTGTTATGACTATTAAAAAACATTGCTTAAAAGTATTGTTAGGATCACCTGTAATTCAGGCTAAGTGACTCTGATAACATAAAATGCTTTCAAATTTATATTGTATATATACAGCAAAAATTAGAAGCAATATCAATACCACTTCTGAAAGGCAAGAAAAAGAATCACAAGTTTCTAAATAGCATTTTATCATACTATAAAATTATATATCTAGATAATTTATTTAAAATTTTATATTACCTATTATCTATATTATCATAAGTAACCTGAGTCTGTTATTTCATATGCATGTTAGGGGCTGGGTATCAAAAAAATGCTTAACAAATTGATTAATAGTAACTGTACTTAGCTGTGTATAATCAAGTCAACCTTGAAAATAACTTACCTAATTCAAAACTCTTAGTTTGAAGATGAGAAAAGAGTAAGCCAAAAATGTTGAATGACATCATCTAGGCCATAAGAAAACTAATAAAACTACCTCTTTTGATTACTAGGCCATGCCCTCCAGAATTTGTGCAAGTTATAATGTAATCACAAAACTCCCTAGAATGATCAAAGCAAGGGAAGACCCACATGGCTAGGGCAGCAGCTTTCCTGGAAAATTATTAACCCTTCTTGTTTCAAGGCATGTCAGTTATATCCCTACATGAGACCCCTTATTACACAAACAGATGGAATTTGTAAACATCTGTGCCTACTAGCAATCTTCCATCATCACTTTCTCAATAAATGAGCATGTATGTTCTCTTTATTAATCTCATCATGAAAAAGAAATCATTTATTCAATTAACATGCATGTATTGAGCATACTCTTTATGTCAGGCACTTTGGATAAGGACTGAACAAAACACAGTTCTTATCCTTAAAAGGCCCTCAGTCAAATGGGAGAAAATGACAAGTAAATTGGCAATTATAATACATTGTGGTAAGTGCCTAATATATACATGCATAGGGTGTTATGGAAAAAAAAAAAAAAAAAAACAGAGGAAAACTACAAAATAAAAATAAAGCACAATTAAGTGTTAGAAAAAACTTCCCCCTAAAAGTGACTCAGTCTTGGTGAAAGGTAAAAGAAAATTTCAATACATGGGGGCATCATCATGTACAGAAAAGGCTTCCCTGTGGTTACAGAATACGGTGAAAGGCTGGTAGTGGTGAGAGATGGGGTTAGAGAAATAAGCCAAGGTCCTACCAAGAAAGCAATCAGGAGACACAAATAAATATTAATTAAGCATGAAAAGCTTAACATTGTAGCAAAATCTCTCTGATTAATTTCTGGAAGATGGATCAGGAAGATTAAAATAGGTTACTTGAAAAACCCTTAGGAAGCCAAAAGAATACATGCAATAACAGGTAACAGATCCCTAAAATAAATTTAGCAACAAATGACACCAGACTAAGGGAATGGATAAGGAAGGTATTTAGAAATAGGATCCATAGAATCTAGAGATAGACTGGCTAGGAGGTGAAGTACATGTAGAAGAGAAGAATGACTCCCAATTTTTTACCTGAGCTGAGTCAACAAATGTGACAATTCATTGAGATTTAAATCAAAGCATATTTGATTAGAAAGGAATGCTCAGGCTTTAATATTTTAAGTTTGATGGAATAGTGAATAGGTAGGAATACTAGGTAGGCCATTAAAAATATACTTTTATATTCCCAAAATGAGTCCAGATTACAAAATTAATCCCCATTGGTGTTGAAACCATGAATATATATAAAAAGACACAAAGAGAATATCTAGTTTGAGAAGAGAGTTAAGAAAAAGTCTTAGGCAACATAAATATTTTAGTGGAGGTGGAGAGAGAGGAACCCACTAATGAAAGTGAGAAAGAATCGCTTAGGAGGTAAGGAAAAAAAGGAGACAGAAAGCTCCCGATGTCTAGCAAGATTTATGTGCTTTAAAAAGACATCTTAAAGGGTGGCCAATTCAGGCCTTCTTCTCGCTAGAACAACTAGAACAAATAAACTGGTTGCTTAAAAACAACCAGAACAATGCAACTTTTTGCATTTTTTCATTCATGCAAAAAGACAACAGAAAGACTTTTTTACACATGGAAGGATGATGAAATAACATCTATCTATACTATCTAAAAAGATTAACTGAAATATAAAAGGTGTTAAAGGAACTCAATAGCACTCAAAATAATATATACTCAAAATATTAATGTATACTACTTAGCTTATATAATAATCAAAAAAGCAATAATTTATTAATCTCTTTAATTTTGTGTCACAATTATAAATGGGAAACCAAAGTTACCACCATTACATTGTAAAGTAGGCCTAATGCACAATACTTGGCCAGATTCTAGAAAGGGTGCCAATTAACTTATTTGGGGTTGTACCCAGTACTGTAGGCAATTTCTACCTATCTGTCCACCAAATACCCTGATTTTAGAGTCACAAAATCCCTAGCCACCATGATAAAAGTTAGCTAAGTTAGCTACATCTTGCACTGGCACTATTTCCTGTGGTGGCCAGAATAATTTTTGTCCGATTCACCTTTGCTATACTCTCTTTTCACATTAATCTCTTGAAAACAGCTCTTAAACTTCTCAGCTGAGACATAATGGGGAGGGCTTGAAATGGGTGAAAGTGGTCCCCCAAATCCTGTGACTTCATGCAGTAGAAAAAGCAGCTGAGATGGGAAGTGTTGTAGGAAAAGTGCACTCTGGAGGTTCTAGTGCTTCCTGCCCCCTGACATCCAGGTAACAGTAGCAAAGAGCTATGTTCAGTCATAATATGAGACACCATAGAATTAACCATGGATAGCAATATGTGCCAAAATTCCAGAATAAGATCTGAGATGATACATATGATTCTAAGAGCAATGACATATAGAAAGAGGGACCAAAGAGACCACATTCACCCAATTTATTCACAAACAACAGGTATAGATGCAGTCTAAAATAGAACAGCTTATGATTAAGTAGAGATAGAAAGCTTGGATTTTCAATATTTGGTGATATATTTAAAGGGAGGAAAAATAACACTTAGGTTATGGAAGAATGAGAAAGGTTTTGAGCAGTCTTTATGGAAAACAATACATTTTAGACAATTACTTTTGCTCTCTATGAAATTACACAGGATGTAAGACAACTAAAGATGAGAAATGGGATAATAAGACAGTAATCAGGGACAGAGTGCTGGATAGAAATATAAAGCAAGCAATAGGAGGTACATAAAGCTGGGGGGGGGACTAATAATGTGGATGAAAAATTCACACCTATATTGTACTCAATAAAGAATAAAATCAAATACAGAGGAAAAGTAAATGAAGAGGAAATGAGAAAGTGATCAAATTGACATGAATTAATAAACAAACAGAAAACACTCAAGGAAAGCATATGAATACTTTTTTTAGTTTCTAAGTAATCAGGAATATTCAGACACATAAGGGGAAAACTGTAAAGTACAAAATCCAATTCTGAGATTTAATGAAAAGTAAATAGCTCCTAAAATTTCCTAGTAAAACTCCTTAAAGTTAAGGAGGGGAAAAAAAACAAACAAACAGCATATCCACAAGGTAATGAATGAGTGGACTGACCTCAGACTGCTCAATCACAATATTAAATGCCTAAAGTCAATGGAATTATATAAACAAACTTCAGAGGAAGTTTTAACTTCAATATTTCTATTCATAGGCTGATAATCATTCATGCAAAAAGTCAACAGAAAGACATTTTTTGGCTATGGAAGAATGCCAAAATAGCAGCCATCTGTAATACCTAAGAAGGTCAACAGAAACTTAAAAAGCTTTAAATGAAGTGAATGGAACTAAAAATATTAATGTACACTATCTAACATATAATAATCAAAAAAGGAAAAGAGTTATTAACCTTACCCTTATTGTAAGTGTCAATGGATTGCTGTCTTCTTGTGCTTTACTTGGATTAAACCCTGTTTCAGTATCTCTTAGAAATTCTGGTTTCAAAATGTATCCAGAACCACCATTATCCAAAAATTTCCCATTTTGAATGTCCATAGGCACACCAGGGGTCTGGAAATTTAAGGCCACTGTGAGAAAAAAGAAAGTATTGTGACATCATCAGGAAATAGAGAGAATAGCTAACAAAACAAGTTAACAGATTTACTAAAACCTAATCCTGGGTTATGTATCTTTAAACATTTCAAGAACAAGCCTTAAAGTCAAATAACTCATGATTTATAAACATTTCCTCCTACCATTCTATATTGACATATGACCAGTTTAAAAGTTTAGTCTGTAAATTATAGTGTTGGGTCAAAGGATCAAAATGGCACACAAGCTAGACTAAGGATAGCAATTTGCATATCAGATAACACCCAATAAATATGAGAATAGAGAAAATCAGTACATTACAGCACCACAATGTGGTGAAATGGGTGACCTGTACTGACAAATACCTAAGGCTTCAAAGCTTAGAACATAACAGGTGTGACAGCTCTATCTAAGACATAGAGACAAACACAAGAGCCTGTCAAGTTGAGGAGACAGAGAATTATGGCTCAAAACAGAGCACAGATCAAGGTTTTTGTGGGAAAACTAAGAAATAGCCAACCTAACAGACAAACAAATAACCAGCCTAACAGACACATAGTTTAAAACACTGGTGATAAAGAGGCTCACAGAATTGATAGATATGCTTAAGTACAGCAAATGCCCAACAAATGCAGAAGGAAAGAAGTGAAAGGCTAAGTGAAACAAAGGAAAATACACATGAAACCAACGCTGAAGGGAAGGAAAACAGGGTTCAAATCAATGATTCCGAACATAAGGAAAATATAAACACTCTACCAGGACAGGAAAAGGAAACAAGAATTGATCAAAATTAGGAACCTCTGAGATGATTTTAAACATGCCAACATCCAACTAGAGGAGTGCCAGAGGAAAAGAGAAAGAGCAAGAAATTGAAAACTTGTATGAAGAAAAAACAAATGAAGGAAATCTTCCCAAATTTGGGGAAGCAAATAGACATACAGGTTGAGGAAGCACAGAGAGTCCCAAACAAGCTAGGTCCAAATTGGACCACACTAAGGCACATCATAATTAAAATGCAAAAATTAAAGCTAAAGGGAGAATTTTAAGAGCATCAAGAGAAAAGAAGAGAGTTAACCTAAAAAAGAGTTCCTATAAGACAATGAGCTGATTTCTCAGAAGAAACTTTGCAGGCCAGAGGGACTGGCAAGAAGTATTCAAAGTGATGAATAGCAAAAATCTACAACCAATATTAGTGTATCCAGCAAAGACATCATTCAGAATGGAAGGGCAGATAAAGTGCTTCCCTGACGACGTAAGGGGAAGGAGTTCATCATCACCAAACCATTATTATATGAAACATTAAGGGAATTTATTTAAGAAAAAGAGGATCAAAGCCCTGGCTGGTGGCACAATGGATAAGGTGTTGTCCTATGAATCCAAAGGTCACTGGTTTGATTCCCCAGCCAGGGCACATAACCAGGTTGCAAGCCCAGTCTCCAGCCAGGTCTGTAGCTGGAGGCACGTGAAAGGCAACCATGCATTGATGTCTCTCTCCCTCTCTGCCTCTCTCCCTTCCCCTCTCTCTAAAATTAATAAAATAATTTTTTTAAAAAAAAAGAAAGAAAAAGAGGATCAAAATTACGAACATTATAAAGATAACAAACTTGCAACTATCAACAATAATGGAACCAAAAAATTAAAAAAAATAAAATAAAACTAAGCAAACAACCTGAATAGGACCAGGATCATAGGTATGAACATCATTTGGGGGTTATCAGCTGGGAGGGGGAAGAGGGGTAAATTAGAGAGAAGGCAGGGATTAGGAAACATAATTCATGGACAAAAGATAGACAGGGGTAAATTATGAATAATAGAGAAAAGAGTGAAGTCAGAGAACTTATATGTGCAAGCCATGGACATGAACAGGGGTTGAAACTGCAGGAGGGAAGGGGATCTTGAGTGGAGAGGAGCAAAGAGGAAAGAATTTGGGACCACTGTAACAGCATAATTAATAAAATATACTTAAAAAGAGAAAAATTAAATACATTAAGAGCAGGAAGGGAAGACACCAACTATATCATAAACTTTTAGTTCCAACGAGATACTGTTATCACATGAAGAGAAAAGGAGAAAAGGCAGAACACTAACTTCTTAAAATATAGAAATATATCCATATAAGCTGGCATATAACCATTATATGCAGTACCCCCATTCACCCCAACACCCCAGCACCACCATTCTGACCTTACTCTCCCCATCTCTGCAAACCTGCAGGCCTTGCCACAATCCAGCAGCAGAAGGTGTTAACACCTGGTACTTTCTGACTGGTTGGTGCCAGGGCTATAATAGCTAATCAATTTGAAACAGGAAGAGTCTGGTGAGGACATATAGCAAAGCTATGCAATCATATTCACATTTCAACTATGAATGCCAAAGTTGGTGTAAAGTATAAAAGGTAGAAGTTACTTAATTTGAAGGAGCCCTTAGGATAGCTATCGAGCAAAGGATTTTATCTTCACTATCCTCTTACATCAAGTTTGGTTTCCTTTTTCCCTTTACTACACTTCCCCTGTTAACTCCTTACAAATTTATTCCATGCCCCCAACTATTCCCTAGATTTACCCTCTCCAGCAAGTTTAGGAATAACTCCAATTCTTGAAACCAATAATACCATCATTATTGCCAACTGAAAAATACCCATGCCCCCCTCAAAAAAAAACTTCATAAGCTCTTTTCAAGAATTTTTCATTAATTTGCAAAATTCATTTTATCTTATCTTTGAAAAAAAAAAACCCTCAATATCCTATATAACATACCCATTTGACAACCTAAATTCCAAAATTCTTGAGGATTAAAATTAGAAGAGTCCGCTCTTGTTGCTTTGGGGTATATTCTGGTAATAAACTTGCTGGTGTGAAAAACAAAGTCATCAGCTAAAAAAAAAAAATTATTAAAACATTGTAAAAACTTTCAAATAAATTAAATAAACTACTTTGTCTATATATTGTATAACTCTACAATAGTTTCAACAATTAGTATGTGTATTGTCTTGGCAATTCATGTAAATTGAAAGACATACATGCCTTTATGTTTGACAGTATAATTCACTGTCATTGAGAAGGTAGTAATAATTTATCACATAATTTTATGCACACTAATAATTCACTTGAGAAAAATGATTAGGTAACATATTCTGGGGTTTTACATTCAAATTAATTTCACTTTGACAAAAGATACATAAAATTTAAAAATAAAATACATCCATTTTTTTTAATAGGAGTACTATTATTCTACATTTTGCCTTTTCTTTGGTTTTCGCATTAGGACAGAATTACATCTAAGTTATATAAAGTTATATGATGCCATAAAATTAGCCCACTTGAATATTTAATAGATTATCAGGGTTGAAATGGACCTTAAAGTTATACAGTTCAGCTGCCAACCCTAATCACCACATCTTCCCCCAAAATTCCTTCCTTCCTTCCTTACTTCTTTCTTTCCTTCCTTCCTTCTTTCCTTCCTTCCTTTCCTTTCCTTTCCTTTGGTTTGCATCCTTCCATTGAAAGAGAGTTTGCCACTCCCCAATACTTCTGATTATTTCAAACGTTTTTCCTACCTACTGAGATGAGGTCTACTATACATAGTCTATTTGAATTTCTATATATATTCTTTTTTCAACTATGTATTCTTTATAACTTTCTATTTTTATATATTCTATTTAAACCACTTAAGATGCAAAGTTAATTTATACCCATTACCATTGGGCATCCCTTTAAAATTGTAAACACAAGTTTATGTTTCTCCAAGGTTTCTCATCTTTCACCAGGCAGATCCTGTTCTCTCAACCATTCCTGCTAACATGGTGACCAATCCGGTATAAACAGTTGATGCCTATGGCTTACATATATTTGCTAGTCAAATTAGAACAGAATTATTGTCACCCTCATCCTGAATGCTGTTCTTTAGGAAGTATTATCAAGTAAAACATTAGTTACTAAAGTAAATATAAATTACGGTTAATCAACTCATTCTTAGAATTATATATTCCTTGAGACAAAGTGTATTTTGAAGCACTCGTGTATTAATGCTCTGTGTGTGTCCTAGTATCATAAACTAAATGTTTATCTTTAGGTAAAACATGTACTCTTCTGGGTCTTAATTTTTCCAATCTACAAAATGTTAAATATTAATAATCAATAAAGAATCTTAACATAATATGATTTTGTTACTTCTGAGATCAACCTTTAGAAATTAAAACATGCTGTGTTATTACAAATGTAATTTATGTTCATTTTATATAAATGAAAAAATTTGAATTTAAAAAATAAGAAATAAAACCACATACAACCTCTTCACTCAGCTAATAAGCACTAATAACCTGTTTATACAAATATTTCCATCCTTCTGTCAAATGTTCACACTTATTTTCATTGAACCATATTATTTATTCCCTTTCATGAATGTCCATTTTTTTCTTACTAAAATAACATGAAAATTATTTCATTTCAACAGTATTCATCTACTATATCATTTTAATGACTAAAAATATTTATATGCATGGAAAGTTCTGTTTCTTATTTTTCCTTATTATAAACCTAATTTTTTAAAAGATAATGATGAACATCCTTGCAGTACACATTTGCCCACATCATTAATTATTCACTATTGACTTTGGGTTCAAGAAAAATATTCTATACTCTTTCCAAAGAGCTGTTGATCCTATATTTTATAACTCTACTTAGAATTACCCAGTCCCTTTTCAGAGTTTGAGAAAGTGCTTAATAAAATGAGAGTAAGAAAATTATTACTACTTTTGCTGCACCCAAAGGTACCATTCCCATGAACAGCAATAGAAATCATTCAATAGTTTAAAAAGACAAACACTAGTAAAGTAGGTCATTCAGATTCAAACTCTGTTGATAAGGCATCACAGTAAAAAGCATATTTATATCACAACTCAACACACAATTATGGATTACAAAGAAAACAATACTTATTCTTACTTCGCACAATACACTGTATTTTATTCCATTACATTACATTCTATTACTTTAACTGTGGTCTATTCCTACTGAATTAACTTAAGTTCACAATCTGTAGTTTAAAAACAAAAACACCCTCTTGCTCCTTTTCTCCCCCTTTCTCCTCCCCCTCTTTTCACCCTCTCCCTCCCTCTCTCCCCCTCCTTCATTCCCTCTCACTCCCCCTCTCTCTTTCTCCCTCTCCCATCTCACTCTCTCTCCCAAATAAATAAATAAATAAATAAATAAATAAATAAATAAATGAAAGCAAACCAAAAAAAGCCCTAAAATATCCAAAGTCTAACAGACAGTTTAGAGAGATGAGCTAAAGTATACAACTAAACCCTTGGGTACCAGACTAATGAGATTAACCAACAACTATATCAGAATTCACATTTCAAAGCAGTCAACTGCTTTTATCAAGTCAGTTGAAGATGCTGATTTTCATGCCATGGTGTTTTTGCACAAGATGGTAAACTGCAAGTTCTCAGATGGATTTGGAGAGTCACTTACAGTTGATTAACGATCCATCCCTTTTTCATTTGAGGACATTCAAATGAATATAAGTCTGAGAAGAGGGTGGGGTCTGCTTCCCATTCTCTTTCTCAGGCGTTGATGTATCTTGGACCCTAGCAATCAGAATACCCACCTGAAATTTAGAATCTCAAGACAGGTGAAAAAAGAAGCAGAGAAACATGCCTCTACAAGTGTACTGTGGCAGTGCACACTCTGCAAAGCTACCTGGTGATCTGGCTTGGATGCAATTCCCTCTCTCTTCTCCACCTCAGATGTACAACTTCCAGGCCTACCTAACTCTACCTCTTAGATGCCTGCTGAGTCCACAGAATGCACCCTGGCTCACCTTCACTGCCATAAGCCTTCATCATCTTTCCTGCAAGCAGTCTCATCCTTAGGGTGCTATTAGAGGCATGATTCAGAAACACACCAGGGATCATATAATTCCTGAGACTTCACTCTTCTCCTGACCATTGATTCCAGGATAAAGTTCAAGTTCCTTGAAACTTGTCTCTGCCTTTCTGTGCAGCCTTGTCTCTCTCCAATCTGCCACATAAATTAGCACAGCCCTGCCCACCAAAGTGACTACACTAGACATTCTCAATCAAAATGTCTTGGTTGAAAGAAGTGAATTATTGATTGAGTTCTGTGAAATAAAACTTAATGTAACTTTAGGCATATAACCTTTTTAAAAATTATGTTAAATATGTTGAAATTTTATGGGAATCTACTGTTTATAAATATCATTGACCCATCTTGACACTTTAGTAGTGAATATAAAGTTTACACACTTCAACTGTGTGAATCATAAGAATTTACCTTTCAACTTGGAAAGTTTTCGAGCTACTGTCTCTCCAATAGAATTGCTCTCATTAAATTGCTGATACTGTCTTGAATGGTGAAAGTTTCTGAACTTCTCAGCTTTAGTATAAATGACAAGATCAGATAGGGCCACTGCCACTTTTACCTTTGTGGTATAAGAATAAAATGCAGTAATTTCACATTTTTGCTCTAATAGTTTGAATTTTTCTCTTTCAACAAAGAGAACATACTTTCAAATTGATAGTTTTGATCTTTTCATAAGATTATCTCCTCAAAAACTATTTGGACTGGGTTAATGTGATAAATTTTTGGCAGTAGCCTTTAACATTAGAAAGAAACAGCCCCAAACTAAAATCCCAATTAATGTAACAAGTATTGAGGATGGCAATTATTATTATTTCCTTATCCCCAAAGACCTCAGCTTATTCTCAGAAATTTTACAAATTTAGAAATTTTAATCATGACTAAATCATTTTCCAGGATGATCTAACATTCTGGAGTAACTTCTGTTGTTTAGTGTGCATTGGCTCTTTTTCAGCCCTGTATGTTCTCTACACTTCTGCTAGCCCTTTCCCACATTTTGTTTTGGGAAAACATTTCTCCCTTATGTTCAATCTATGTGCATATAAAATATGAATTGGGCCTGACTAATCAAAGCTTTGCCTTCTCATTGCAACAACAATTGGTTCAGGGATATGCATATAACTGCATCATGGCCAATGTACAAGAAGATGCTTGGTTAGCTGAGGGACAGAGAAGCCTTTCACTGGATTTGAACATGAAAGCATATACAGCTTTGCAAAGTCTTGCACCAAAATAGAGAAAGGGAGGCTAAAGTTGGAGAAAGAAATAAAGTTCTGTGGATTTTGCTTGAGACACTATACCAAGTCATTCCTGAAAGCTGAATCCCTTTTCTTAAACTTCATTTATAGGGGTCAATTAATTAATTGGGCCAAGAATTCATTAATCTTACTTAAACCAAAAAATTATAGTTCTGTGTCACTTGCAACCTGATATACATTTTTATGTTAATTGTATACAGATAATACTATATTTTATAAACAATGACTTTTGGTGATTGCTGGGGGAGGAGCGTATGAGGAGACTAAATGGTAATGGGAAAAATACAATAAAGATTTTTATAACAACAATAAAATTAAATAAAAAATAAAAATTTTTAAAAGTTTTTTAAAGATTTTTTTTATTCATTATTTTTAGACAGAAGGGCAGGAAAGGAGGAAGAAAGGGAAAGACACATCAATGTATGGTTTCCTTTCACCTGCCTCCAGCTAAGAACCTGGTTGGAGACCTGGCTTGCAACCTGGTTATGTGTCCTGATTGGGAATCAAACCAGCAACCTTCGGGTTCGCAGGCTGGTGCTAATACATTGAGCCACCAGCCAAGGTATAAAAAAGATTAAATTACAGAAAAAAAAAACAATGATTTTCTTGTTTCTGACAGAATAATCTCCTTGAGGGCAGAGGCATTAGGTTGTTTGTATGTTTTTATACACTGTGTAATGCCTGGTACCTAAAAACACATAATATTTATCATGTAGAAAAAAATATAAAAAACAGAAAAAGAGATAACTTTTAAAACTTCTTTTTCATTGCTATTTTTTCCAAAATAACTTAAATGATAGACCATAGTTTCTATAAGAAGGAAGGAGATTTTCCCTCCAAAAATGTTTTATTAATTTTCCTGCAATAAGAAATAAGACAACTTCTCAATCATTTGTAAGATTTTCTCAAGTAATAATCTCACCTTTTTTTTCTTGAAAAGTGATAATTTAACTATACTCTTTGACTCTTTTTCCTTTTCTGGAGGGTCTTTTAAAATCTCCCATGATTCTGATAATTTGTCTTGAGTCTCTTCCTCTTCTTGATCGATCTCTTCATATTCTTCATATTCCTCTACCTGACCATGCTTATCAGAACCTTTCCTTGCATGGGTTTCCTTTAAGGTTCCTATTTTCTTGTTTCTAACTAATATTTTGAATTTTAATGCCTACAGAGACAATTTAAAAGACAGATAGTATTATACATTTACAGGTAGGTTTGTATTTAAAACAGTCATTGAAAAGTCTTTCATCATATTTTCAATTAGCTTACAGTAGTAAGATAAATAAAAACTTAATCTTGGATAAAGGACTTAAACATAAGCCATGCCACTGTTATAGGCCAATGAGGAGCCAAAAGGGAAACAAAGGCAGGACCCCCACCATTACAATCTAATAAAGAACTTAATACAGAAAGCTAGAAGAAAACTTCATCTTTTTTCATACCTCCATAAATACCCCAATGGACCCTTCCATCATTAAATTTTTCATTCATTTAAATATAATAATGAAAGCTATAAAAGGAACATTCAAATATCATAACACTGCTCTGCATCAAAATAGTAATGTGTTAAAACTAAACTATTTGTTGTTAGACAATATTATCTGGGAGGGGGGGAGCTCATTTGTCACCTGATAAAACTGGAATAAAGAGAGAAAACTAAAAATGAAGAACTCAAGAAAATTGAGGAAATCCTCAAGAATGTGGTGTTACAGAAGAAAGTTTATAAGGAAAGGAAGAAGGCATCCACAGTATTGAATGTTGTCAAAGGAACAAGTCAGATAAAGACTGAAATACATCCATTAGAATTTATCAGTAGGAAAGTCTTTGATAACCACAAGAGATATTTACTGACAACACCGCTCAGGCTGTGTTCTCAGGCTGCTGCCGCCACCCCTACCCTTGCCTCTGGTACAACTAAGGAGCCAACACCCTGACTGACTCCAAGTACTTCACAACTAATAAAAAAGGAGAAATCTTTGAATTAAAGGCTGAACTCAACAATGAAAAGAAAGAAAAGAGAAACGAGGCTGTGAAGAAAGTGATTGCTGCTGTGACTGTGGGGAAGGATGTTAGCTCTCTGTTTCCAGATGTAGTGAACTGTATGCAGACTGACAACTTGGAACTAAAGAAACTCATGTATCTCTACCTGATGAATTATGCCAAGAGTCAGCCAGACATGGCTATCACGGCTGTCAACAGCTTTGTGAAGGGCTGTGAAGATCCCAATCTTCTGATTCGAGCCTTGGCAGTGAGAACCAAGGGGTGCATCCGAGTGGACAAGATTACAGAGTATCTCTGTGAGCCCCTCCACAAGTGCTTAAAGGATGAAGATCCTATGTTGGGAAAACAGCAGTGGTGTGTGTGGCAAAGCTCCATGACATCAACGCCCAAATGGTGGAAGATCAGGGGTTTCTGGATTCTCTGCAGGATCCCGCAGAGGTCTATAGCAGATTCAAACCCAATGGTGGTGGCTAATGCTGTAGCAGCATTATCTGAAATCAGTGAATCTCACCCAAACAGCAACTTACTCAATCTGAACCCACAGAACATTAATAAGCTGCTGACAGCCCTGAATGAGTGCACTGAATGGGGCCAGATTTTCATCCTGGACTGCCTGTCCAATTACAACCCTAAAGATGATCGAGAGGCTCAGAGCATTTGTGAGCGGGTAACTCCCCGGCTATCTCATGCCAACTCAGCAGTGGTGCTTTCAGCAGTGAAAGTCCTAATGAAATTTCTAGAGTTGTTACCCAAGGACTCTGACTACTACAACATGCTGCTGAAGAAGTTGGCCCCTCCGCTCGTCACTTTGCTCTCTGGGGAGCCCGAGGTTCAGTATGTCGCCCTGAGGAACATCAACCTAATTGTTCAGAAAAGGCCTGAAATCTTAAAGCAAGAAATCAAAGTTTTCTTTGTGAAGTATAATGATCCCATCTATGTCAAACTGGAGAAGTTGGACATCATGATTCGTTTGGCATCCCAAGCCAATATGGCTCAGGTTCTGGCAGAACTGAAGGAATATGCCACAGAGGTGGATGTTGACTTTGTTCGCAAAGCTGTGTGGGCCATTGGATGGTGTGCCATCAAGGTGGAGCAATCTGCAGAACGTTGTGTAAGCACATTGCTTGATCTCACCCTGACCAAAGTAAATTATGTGGTCCAAGAGGCGATTGTCATCATCAGGGGCATCTTCCGCAAGTACCCCAACAAGTACGAAAGTATCATCACTACTCTGTGTGAGAATTTGGACATGCTGGATGAGCCAGATGCGAGAGCCACTATGATCTGGATTGTGGGAGAGTATGCTGAAAGGATTAACAATGCGGACGAGTTGCTAGAGAGCTTCCTGGAGGGTTTTCATGATGAAAGCACCCAGGTGCAGCTCACTCTGCTTACTGCCATAGTGAAGCTCTTTCTCAAGAAACCATCAGAAACACAGGAGCTGGTACAGCAGGTCTTGAGTTTGGCAACACAGGATTCTGATAATCCTGACCTTCGAGATAGGGGCTATATTTACTGGCGGCTTCTCTCAAAGGACCCTGTCACGGCCAAAGAAGTAGTGTTGTCTGAGAAGCCACTGATTTCGGAGGAGACAGCTCTTATTGAGCCAACCGTGCTGGATGAGCTCATCTGCCACATTGGTTCTTTGGCCTCTGTGTACCACAAGCCTCCCAATGCTTTTGTGGAAGGAAGTCATGGAATCCATCGCAAACACTTGCCAATACATCATGGGAGCACTGATGCTGGTGACAGCCCTGTTGGCACCACCACTGCCACCAACCTGGAGCAACCTCAG
>PVIW01006045.1:27172-94385 GCA_004026585.1 Noctilio leporinus | reverse complement strand
AATTCTATATGGCAGAAAGAAAGAAGGAACTTGTACCCTTTGCAACAACATGGATGGAACTGGAGAGTATTATGCTTAGTGAAATAAGCCAGTCAGTGAAGGACAAATATCATATGATCTCACCCATTACGGGACAATAATGAACAAAACTAACAACAAGCAAAACAGAACCAAGTATATGAATACAAGGAATAGGCCTGCAGTGGTCAGGGGAACGGGGTTGGGGGGAGGGAGAGGTAGAGGCAAAGAAGGGGAGCAGCTTAGACAAGAACCTAATATAAAGGAACCATGGACATGGACAACAGGTGGGATTGACTTTCGGGGGAATGGGTGGGTGGGTGGGGGGACAGAGGGGAGCAAAAAGGGGATGGATGTAATACAACAACAATAAAATTAAAAAAAAAAAAGCTAGCTTAAGTTTGTTGATCTAAATAAAACAGACATGTCTTTTGCCTGGGTTTAAAAAAAATAAACCCATGTTAACATAATTGACTTTCATGTCTATGGAGCATGTTTCTAGAAGCCTTAAAATATCTCCATAAATCTGCCAAGCTAAAGAATGCTAATTGATTATTTCTGAGTTTTCATTAGACATTGAGGTTTTAAGTGTTAAAATCTCATATAGGTAGTAATAACTTCAGTGTTCCAGGAGGGCTCTTGGAACACTTCAAAAGATTTGCTTTATAAGCACTGTAAAACAAGCGATGAAAAACTTCTAGGGTATATTGAGTAGGTACAGGTTGGTCGTAAATTAAATGAGTAAGTCAGGGCTGTGGGAAATCCAAGCCTGATGCTTGGTTCTTCCCCGCTCCCTGGCATCATCACAGTGCATTAAACTGGACTTAGGTGAAGATCTTATGGGCTGACATTATGTATATATGTATGTATGTATTTAAATCTTTACCTGAGGATATGTTTATTGATTTTAGAGAGAGGAAGAGAAAAAGAAAAAGGGAGGAACATTGGTGTGACAGAGAAATATTGAGCAGTGCATTCAGCCTGTACTCTGACCTGGAGCAAACACACAACCTAGTATGTGCCTTGACAGGAACTGAACCCACAACCTTTTGGTGTATGGGACAATGCTCCACCAACTATACTATTCAGCTGGGGCTAAGTGGATGTTATTGAGAGGAGACATCTTATACTATGGCTAAGGTTTGACAGAGTCAGTTGAAGAAAATGCCAAATTGGTAACCACTTCCTCTCACAACAAGTTCCTAGAGATAAAGACCTTAAAGATATTGACTGCCACCTGGAGATTTTGATGAAGAACATCAAATAAAAAGCACTCTCCAACCTCATTGGAAGGGACCTTATCAGGCACATAGTCTTGAATGGACATTCCTTGTCTATGGAAATCAGACTCCCAGAGAATGAGAATGCTGACATAGGAGGGAGACAGCTATCTAGACATCAATAAACCTATGGGTTGGTATTAAACTGAGAATCCATTTTGTTTACTTGTTCTGTCTACTGAGAAATAGTATCACATAGTTTTATAACCAAAAAGGATTTACTTGGGAAAAAGAAAGGGCTATAACCCAGTGCATGCAGACATGGCAGGTCACATGCATAATCTGTCTGGCATGCTAAGATGGAGGAGTATTTATATAAGAGAACAGGAGATTAAAGGAAGGGGAAGATAGCACCACAGAGCATTATTATAAACATGGAGTTTTTCCTGTAGGGTTCTCATGATCATGTAGAGTATAAGAACTTCCTATACCCTAGCTCCTCCCATAGACCCTTCCAGGTGATTATGTTTTCTTAAAATTCCAGTTAGTCTTTTTGTTGTTGATTTTATAGCACCATCCCAAGGTTGCAGGTTTGATCCCTGCACATATGAGAATCAACCAATGAATAAGTGTAACAACAAATCGATGTTTCTATCTATCCCTTCCCTGCCCTCCCTCTCTCCATTTCCCTCCCTCTCTCTATCAAAAATTAATAAAAAATTTATGGGTGGGTGGGGAGGGGGACAGAGGGGAGCAAAAAGGGGATGGATGTAATACAACAACAATAAAATTTAAAAAAAATAAAAAATTTACAGTTAAGTCTTCATCAGTTTGAACCTATTTGCTAATGGTATCAATCATAATAATAGTTATACTTGTTCTTTGTTTTTTTTCTATATAGTCCAACTGTTTATGATTACTGAACATGTATAAGATGGCTATTAATACTCTTTTCATGGTTTACATAAATATTATACTAGGTGCCAAATACAGAAAAATGAGACAAAAGGCAAAACTTGGATCGTGATAGTTTATAGGATGGAAATGATCTGGAGTGTTTTTTGTTTTTTTCAATGAAGGCCATAGACCTGACTGCCTTCCCCTTACCTGACTTTTCCTTATGGGGAAAATTTAGCCTCAGTTCAGATCCCATGGTAGCAGTATTGCCCCATCCCCAATGGTCAACAAGCAGATCTCAATACTGAGACTTCCTGGGAATGAGCGTTCCTAGGACTGTAAGACTGTATAGAGCAAGACATTTTTGATAATCCAGTATAGAGTCACTGTCAGCCATGACAGTCATGTCAAGTTCTAGTTCAATACTGAGGTAGTGGAGTGTCATGGGAACACCCTAAGGAGGGGCCTGGCTGCCCAAAACCACAAGTTTGGACACTTGGATAAGGACTCCATGTGGACAATGATATGAGTGAGACCTCTGCCTCTTTTGGGCTATAAGAACTCAGAGAGCCCTGGCTGGTGGCATAATGGATAAAGTGCTGGCCTGAGAACCCAAAAGTCACTAGCTCGATTCCCCAGCCAGGGCACATAACCAAGTTGCAAGCCAGGTCTCCAGCCAGTTGTATAGCTGGAGGCAGGTGAAAGGAAACCGAACATTGATCTCTCTCTCTCTTTCTCTCTCTCTCTCTCTCTCTCTCTCTCTGCCTCTCTCCCTTCCCCTCTCTCTGAAAATAATACATAAAATCTTTAAAAAAAGAAAACTTAAACAAAACAAAACAAAAAAGAACTCAGAGTGCCAACCACTCAGTGCTGAGCTTGGCTATACCATGGGTCTGCTTGGAGTTCTGCCAGACTCCCACTCCACCGGATACATGCTGCCACTGTAGCCACCTGGCTTAAGACCGATGCCCACCCTCTAGCTGTGGACACTGCCAGTGACTGGGACTTTGCACTGATCTGCTTGCTTTTACAGCATAAGCTGCCCCTCTGTGTGTAACCTGCGTGTGATGATATTGTTTAATTGAGGAGGTCTCCCCTAACAAACCTGGCAATGTGGAAAGACACAAACATGTGTAAGTGACTCCTTTTGGGGATGCTTCCTTGCCCATGATAGAGAGCACACTATCCAACCAAAAGGTTGGTTATCAATGGATCCTACAAATTGGTTTATGATCAAAAGGGAGAACTATGGACAAAAAAGGGGGTTCGATGGAAAATAATTTCACAAACTAATCTGATAATAAATTCCTAACTGGGCAGGTCATGGTGGTTAGTCACACCCAGGCATATAACTTTTTTTTTTTTTTTAATATGGAATGCTTCACGAATTTGCATGTCATCCTTGCGTGGGGTCATGCTAATCTTCTCTGTATTGTTCCAATTTTAGTATTTGTGCTGCTGAAGCGACCACTATAACTTTTTTTAAAAATTGTTTATCTTTGACTTAAGCAAGTTCTGGCCATTGTTTCTGTGCATCTAAGTTAAACACACCTTTAGAGTGAGGGGAAGGTAAGGAGAAAGAGAGGCAGAGAAACAATGATGTGAGAGAAGCATCAGTTGCCTTTTGTATGCACCCTGACTGGGACCAAACCCGCAACCCAGGCATGTGCCCTGATTGGGAATAGAACAAACAACCTTTTGGTTTGTGGACAATGCCCAACTAACTGAGCCACACTGGTCAGGGCCACATGGCCAGATCTTAATCTGTTTTAGCCTAATGCACTATACTGGTCTTACCATGATGACTCACTGAGACCCTGTCCCATCACAGAAGTCTGCACCCCTCAGGACAGTGGGGGAGGGGTCTCGGTATACCCCGAGACTTGCTGAGTGGCCACAGACCTGACATTGGCAATGAGTTTGAATCTGTATAAATCCGGTAAACACACTTGCCCCTACCTGGAAACTCAGAACCTGCCAGAAGCAATTTGCAAACCACCAGAGGCTCTTTCAGTGGTTGAGTCTAATAGGCAGCTGTGAGGTCAGCAGGATCTCAGGGTGTCTTGGGCCTTTTGCTGGTCTGCCCCACACTCACTGCTGGTGGAAGCTGGTTTTGGTATGCAGCTTTGCCCCTCCCATGTGCACCCAGGGCCAGCAGAGGCAGCCACTAACCATGAATCACTTTGCTGGTCACAGGCGGTATCTGACATTGACTTGCACCAGAGTCCCTCCTAAGATGCCCCATCTAGGATCTCTCCTGTAGCTTCTTCTACAGTAAGCCCTTCCTTGTTTCACTGTTGCAAGCTGTATTTCTTTAAAGATTTTATTTATTTATTTAAAAATTACTTATTTATTTTAATTAACTTATTTTTAGAGAGAGGGGAAGGGAGGGAGAAAGAGAGGGAGAGAAACATCAACGTGTGGTTGCCTTTCATGCACCCCTACCTGGAGACTTAGCCACAGTCCAGGCATGTGCCCTAACTGGGAATTGAACCAGCGACTGTTTGGTTCATACATAGGCCAGCACTCAATCCACTGAGCCATACCAGGGCTTCACTATTCCTAGCTTTAATAAACACACACTCAAAAGAAAAGAAAAAACCCCAAAAACATCTCAGGCTGGAAGGGATTGGCATGAAATATTTGAAGTGATGAAAAGCAAGGTTCTACAACCAAGACTACCCAGAAAGGCTATTATCATCTTTTTTTTTTTTTTTTTTTTTAAAGATTTTATTTCATTATATTTAGAAAGAGGGGAAGGGAGAGAGGCAGAGAGGGAGAGAGACATCAATGTAAGGTTGCTTTTCACCTGCCTCCAGCCACAGACCTGATTGGAGACCTGGTTTGCAACCTGGTTATGTGCCCTGGCTGGGGAATCGAACCTGCAACCTTTGGGTTCGCAGGCCGGCGCCTTAACCACTGTGCTGCCAGCCAGGGCTTATTATTATCTTTTTAATTAAAAAATATGTTTATTGATATCAGAGGAAGAAGAAGAAGAAGAAGATAGAAGAAGAAGAAGAAAGAGAGAGCGAGCAAGAGAAAGAGATAGATATGCAAGAGAGAAACTCCAGCTTGCTGTCTCCCATATGTCTCCTGATCGGAAATCAAACCTGCAACCTAGTATGTGCCTTGACCAGGAACTGAACCCACAAGCCTCTGGGTCATGGGACAATGCTCCAGCCAAATGGGACAAGAAAGGCTATTACTTAAAATTGAGGGAAAGCCCTGACCAGTGTGGCTTAGTTGGCTGGGAGTCATCCCACAAAGGGAAAGGTTGCTGGTTGGATTCCTGGTCAGGGCAAATGCCTGGGTTGCAAGTTCAGTTCCAGTCTGGTCTGGGCACGTACAAGAGGCAACCGATCAATGTTTCTCTCTCATGCTGATGTTTTGCCCCCTCTTTCTCCCTCCCTTCTCCTCTCTCTAAAAATAAATGAATAAAATCTTTGTAAAAATAAAATTAAGGGAGAAATAACTTCCCGGATTCCCAAAGAAAAAAGCTAAAGGATTTTACTACCACTAAACCAATTAAAGGGACTTTTTATTTTTTTAAAGATTTTATTTATTATTTTTAGAGAGAAAGGCAGGGAGGGAAGTAGAGAAGGAGAGAAACATCAATGCATGATTGCCTTTCACTTGCCTCCAGCTATGGACCTGGCTGAAGACCTGGCTTGCAGCCTGGTTATGTGCCCTGGCTGGGAATCGAACCAGTGACCTTTGGGTTCATAGGTCGGCACCTATCCACTGAACCATCAGCCAGGGCCAGTTAAATGGACTTCTTTAAGAAGAAGAAGAAGAAATAAAAAAGAATCTTGGCTGGGTGGTTCAGTTGGTTGGAACATTTTCCTGTAACTAAAAGGTTGCAGGTTCAATTCCTGGTAGAGACACGTACCTAAGTTGTGGGTTTCATCTCTGGTTCTGGCACAATTGATGCTTCTTTCTCATGTTTATGTTTCTCTTGCTCTCCCTTCCCTTCTAAAAAGCAATGAAAAAATGTTCTCAGGTAAGGATTAAATAAATAAGTAAACAAATTTAAAAAAAATTTAAAATGAGAGAAAAAGAGCATAAATATGTATAATAGAATGGCAATAAATTTGTACCAAAACAGAGGAGGGGAAGAAGCCCAAGACCAGGAGCATCACCCGCAGAGTGCCAGACACTCTAGGTGGTCTTTTGGCCAAGCTTTGATCCAGGCTCCCATTCTTCCCGCCCCATCGGTTGTTGTCTGGGTGGATTTAAGCAGTCAAGTTAAATGAAGCCGGGTAATCATGGGTGAAGGTGGATTCAATCCCTGTGAACATGTTTGCTCTCATGAGCATGTGATGAGAAGGTTGATCAATCTGTTGAGGCAGCCCCAGTCCTATTGCACAGACACAGAACGTCTTCAGGAATTACCAGGACCCTCTGATGATAATGGTATCAAGATCAATTACCATGATCTTGATTGCCTGGATGGTTATTGCAGTGATCCTGTCACTACTGAGACTCCATAATCTAAGAGAATCCAGTCTAACTGAAAAGCCAACCAGTCCTCATAATGGACAAGATCTGCCAACCCCTCCTGTGGACTAATTTTGTGGTATGGAAAGTGGAAATAATTAACATGTTGCATGACCACATGAACGAAGATGACCAGAGTACTCTTAACCCCATTGTTCCTCCTTTTGCATCTGGAATATGGGATGGTATTGACTTCATGAACCTCTAAAAATTTCACTTGTAAGATTTTTTTTACTGATATTAATTTAAAATTTTCCTCTTTAATGTATTTTTATGTTTTCTCTGTAATTATATTGATGATTCTATTACAGTAGTCCCAATTTTTCCTCCTTTCCCCCCTCCACCCAGCACCTCTACTCCCTCAGGCAATCCCCACACCATTGTTTCTGTCCATGGGTCATGCCTGTAAGTTCATTGGTTACTCCATTTCCTGTACTGTACTTTATATCCCCACAGCTGTTTTGTAAATACCTGTTTGTATTTCTTAATCCCCTCACCTCTTCACACCATTCCCCAACACCCACCTCCCATTTGGCTACCATCAAAACACTCTCTGTATTTGTGATTCTGTCTCTGTTCTTGTTTGCTTAGTTTGATTTTTAGATTCAGTTGTTGATAGATATGTATTTATTGTCATTTTATCATTTATAGTTTTGATCTTATTCTTTTCTTAAATAAGTCACTTTAACATTACATATAATAATGGTTTGGTGATAATGATCTCCTATAGTTTTTTTCTTGTCTAGCAAGCTCTTTATCTGCCCTTTGATTCTAAATGATATCTTGGCTGTAGCTCCCTGGTTCCCTGCCCCCCTCCCCTGTAGCTCCCTGTTTTTCATGACTTTGAGTATTTCTTGCCAATCCCTTCTGGCCTGCAAAGTTTCTTTTAAGAAATCAGCTGACAGTCTTATGTGAAGTCCTCTGTGGGTAACTAACTGCTTTTCAGATACTCTATCTTTAACCTTTGGCATTTTAATTATGATGATGTGTCTTGGAGTGGGTCTTTTTGCATCAATCTTGTTTGGGACTCTCTGTGCTTCCTGGACTTGCATGTCTATTTCCTCCACCAAATTAGGGAAGTTTTCTTTCATTATTTTTTCAAATTTATTTCCAATTTCTTGCTAATTCTCTTCTCCTTCTGTCACCCTGATAATATGAATGTTGGAATGCTTGAAGTTATCCCAGAGGCTGTTTGCACTCTTTGTTTTCTTGGATTTTTTTTCTTCTTGTTGCTCTGATTGGTTGTGTTTTACTTTCTTATGTTCCAAATCATTGGTTTGATTCTCAGCTTCATCTGTTCTACTGCTGTTTCCCTGTAAATTGTTCTTTGTTTCAATTAGTGTATCCTTAATTCTGATTGGATCTTATTTATGCTGTTGAGATCCTCACTAACTTCCTTGAGCATCCTTATAACCAGTGTTTTGAACTCTGCTTCTGATAAATTGTTCATCTCCATTTTGTTTAGTTCCTTTTCTGAAGTTTTGATCTGTTCTTTCATCTGGGCCGTGTCTTTTTGTCTTCTTATTTTGGCAGCCTCCCTGTGTTTGTTTCTATGTATTAGGTAGAGCTGCTATAACTTCCTGTCCTGGTATCATGGCCCAATGTAATAGGTGTCTGTAGGGTCCAGTGGCACAGCCTCCCCTATCACCCAAGCTGGGTACTTGAGGTGTGCTCTTTGTGGAGGCTGGGTACACCCTCCTCTTGTAGTTGAGCCTTGATTTCTGTTGGCAGGTCAATGGGAGAAATTTACCCAGGCCAGTTAGCTGCAAGGAACAGCAGTGATTACTGATCCCCAACCTCTGCCCTCCATGGAGTTTCAGCTGTGTAGGGGCAGGGTGGTGGTGGTGCTCCAATGTGGTTTGTAGCTGTCCACTGGGTGTGCTGGCCCTGGGGTTTCCCAGGTGGTGCAGGCCAAGGTCAGCCACCACCTATGTTCTTCCCAGGGCTACCCTGCCTGAGCTATAAAGCAATCTGAGATGCTGTTACTATGGTGGGATTGGAGATTCCCAGATGAAGCCACATTGTGAATATAGGCTGGGTGCTGGTAGTGCCTGGGGCCACTTAGCTAGAGGTATGGTGGTTGGGGGATCACTGAGACCAGCTGTTGCTTGTTTGATAGGATTTAGGAAGTTGTGAAACATAAGCCAAGACCAGCCATTTATATGGAAAAGCCACAGTTTATAGTTTGGCTGGGCCCGTAAGTTGGGTGAGTTAGAGTCTCTGGGGATCCCAAGGGTAAGGCAAATAGTGTTAGCCAGGTTGATAGAGTCTCATATATGGCACCTGCCTGCCAGCTCTGTGGCTCTCTGTAAAGGGAGGGCTAGAAAACAATGGTCTCAGCTGGCCTTGATGCCAGACCCTTCAGCTCCTCCCCTGATGCCACTGGTGCTACCCAGGTGTTGGAGCTCAGAGGGAGTGAGTCTAAGTTTGTGTTGGGGTTCTTTAAGGGAATGTGCTTGGGATTCTAAAAGCTTCTTCCACTAACCCAATCCATGCTGGTTTTTGCAGCCAGAAAATTATGGAGGTTTACCTTTCTGGCACTGGAACCCGATGCTGGGGTGACTGTTGTGGGGCTGGGACTCCTTGCTGACAACAGATCCCTCCTGATTTTGATCTGCTGCATATGTATGTGGGACCAACCCATTCTGCACCTCTTCCTATCAGTCTTGATAGATGTGGTTTCTTTAATTCTATAGTTGTCAGGCTTCCATTCAACTCTGTTTCTGAAGTTTATGAGTGCTGGTTTATATTTTAGTTATAATTTTGATGTGGTTGTGTGAGAAGGTGAGCTATGTCTATTTGTGCTGCCATCTTGACCTGAAGTCTTGCACACTTATTTTTGTTTCCTGGGTTATCACCATTCCTATTCTCAGAGTATTGGAGTAAATTATTATATTTTTAAAAAATTACATGTTTTTTTGTTTGCTTTTTGTTATCCTAAACTCAAACATTCCATTCATTTTCTTTGTAACTATGATTACAATTTTGGTCATGATTTCTGGCTTGATTGAAGGAAATTTGAGATCTCTGCATTTAACTATTTTAAATAGTTTTGAGAGGTTTTAAAGTTGTATTTCTGTAAGGTATTTATGAAGTTATTTAGAGTTGTCTGAGATTGTATGAAAGAAAATTAGAACCACACTGAGTTTCGATTTACCTTGGTAGTTCAGTTGTTGGTGACAGTTCTTGTGACTGTGGCAGCCTTTGGAATATTTTACAAGTTATAGCTGAAATATGTATCATACACTATAATTGGATAATGGCACTAGAAAAGGAGAAGAAATGAAATAAATATTTACTAAGTTTTTTTTACTTCCATAAAATGTCTAATATTAAGAAAACTTTAAATAAACATGATTTAAATATGGTGAATGACTTAGAGACCATTATATGACATTTAAAGCCACTGTATACTAAATAGCCTTGCAAGTTTCATGAAAGTGGGCAATAGTTAATTCTTTTCGCTTATGCTAGATATAATTTATACAGTAATAATTTATAATTAGTGATTTATTTCTAAAATAGGCGCCTCTCAGAAAGCTTTCTTTCTGTTTAAGCACTTCCCTGTTAAATGAAACTCTTAAGGTTAGTTGTCTTCGGGGCCTGTTTGCTTACTGACATTTGAATGATATTTAATTATTTACTTTATTTTTTTCTTTGAAGAGAAATATTTGAGTATTTTGTTATCCTTCTGACTAAAAATATTTAATGAATTCTTGGTTCACTCCAAGGGAAAAGGAGGCAAATGAGAAACAATCAAGGACCTTTTTCTTACCCTATGTCTCATTCTTATTTGGTCATGGGATGAATTGGGGTGGAGAGAAGCATTAACAGAGGTGAAATTTTGAACTGTATACAAAGTAAAATGTTACATTGTTTTGGTTAGTTTGAAAGAAAATTAATATAAATGGCATTTTAAAAAGTCTGCATGGCCTACGTGGTTATGGAATATTTTTTCCTAGCAAGTGATTGCAGATGATTTATGGGGGCTAGAAGATACTCTCCTCTCAATGTAAGGATATTTTCATCCTAGACCTGTCTAGCTTTTCATTGTATTGACCCAAGACATTACTAGTATGAATTGAATAAACTCTGTATCATTAAAAATAAAAGATTTTATTTATTATTTTTAGAGAGGGGGAAAGGGAAGGAGAAAGAGAGGGAGAGAAACATCAATGTATTTTTGCTTTTTGCATGCTTCCAACTGGGGACCTGGTTGGAGACCTGGCTGGTAACCCAGGCATGAGCCCCGACTGGGAATTGATTCTCTGTATCATTTTTAAAAAGAGAGATACACAGAGACTGAAAGTAAATGGATGAAAAAATAGATATTTCATGCAAATGAAAGCAAACAAAAAGAAGGCTGGGATAGCAATAGTTATATTCTACAAAATAGATTTTAAAATAAAGTTTATGTAATAAGAGAAAAAGGGCAATATGTAATGATAAAGGGATCAATTCAATGAGAGGATATAATCCTTGTCAAATACTTGTGCACCCAGTATAGGAGGATTAAATATATAAACCAAATACTGATGGACATAAAGAGAGAGATTGACAATAATACAGTTGCAGTAGGGAACTTTAACATTCCACTAACATCAATGGATAGATCTTCCAGACAGAAAGTTAACAAGGAAGCAATGGCCTTAACTTACACCTAGACCAGATGGATTTCATTGCTATTGTCAGAGCATTTCATTCCAATGCAGCATAGCATACATTCCTTTCAAGTGTGCATTGAACATTCTCCAGGATAGACCACATATCACACCACAAGACAAGTCTCCATAAATTTAAGAAGTATGAAATTATATCAAACACCTTTTTCAACCACAATGACTTGAAACTAGAAATCAATTACAACAACAAAAAGCCCTGAATAACACACAAATACATGGAGGCCAAATAGCATGTTACTAAACAATGAATGGGTTAACAATGAGATCAAGAACCAAATCAAAAGACACAAATTGAGACATGAAAATTTCATAAAATGAAAAAAGAATCACCTCAAACCCATGGGACATAGTAAAAGAGAGGAAATTCATAGTAATAAAGGCCAACTTCAAGAAAGAAGAAAATTTCAATAAACAATTTTACCTTACACCTAAGGAACTAGAAAAAGGATAACAAACAAAGCCCAAAGTGAGAAGAAGGAAAGGCATAATAAAGATCAGAGTGGAGATAAACAAAATATAGCCTAAAAAACAACAACAATAACAAACCACAGTACTTGCCTGGTAAGGGAGGTACTATTATCATGAAGTTGTTTTCCCAGGGTGTGGCTTATCCACAGCACTCTGGGTGTATTGATCCCAAATATGGGAAACTCAACCACATAATTTGCGATTGTGGGGGACTGAGTTCTTGCTCTCCCCTGAGATTAAGAGAAAAAAAAAAAGTACATAAGATTAATGAAACGAAAAGCTGGTTCTTTGAAAAGATAAACAAGATTGTTAAACTTTTAACCAGACTTCATCAAGAAGAAAAAGAGAGAGGACCCAAATAAAATCTGAAATGAAAGAGATGTAACAACTGTCACCACAAAGGATATAAGAATACATTACAAACAACTATATGCCAGTAAATTGGACAATGTGGAAGGAATTGGTAACTTCCTAGAAACATTCAATCTTTCAAGACATAATCAAGGAAAAATAGATAATTTGAAGACTGATTACAATCAATAAAATTAAAGCAGTAATAAAAACCTCCCAACAAACAAAAGTCCTGGACCAGATGGCTATGCAGGTGAATTTTACGAAACATTCAAACACCTATCTTTCTCAAACTAGTGTAAAAATTCAAGAGGAAGGAAGACACACAAGTTCACTCTATGATATCAGCATTATCCTAATTCTAAAACCAGATAAAGGCACTACTAAGAAAAAAAATTATAGGCCATAGATGCAAAATTCCTGATCAACAGAGAGGCAAAATCCTCAACAAACTGTTAGTGACCTGAATTATTAGCAATAGATTTAAGAGATCATACACCATGATTAAATGGGATTTATTTCTGCAATGCAAATCTGGTACAATATCTGTAAATCAATTAGTGTGATATACCACATAAACAAATTTAAGAATAAAATCATGAGAACATATCAATAGATGCAGAAAAAGCCTTTGACAAAATTCAGCATCCATTTATGATAAAACTATCAGCAAAGTAGGAAAAAGGGAAACATACCTCAACATTATAAAGGCCATCCATATATGACAGACTCACAACTAACATCATATTCAACAAAGAAAAACTAAAAGCATTTCTCTTAAGATCAGGAATGAGGAATGAGACAGGGATGTCTACTTTCACCACTCTAAAAAAAATTGATTTGAGAGAGATTTATTGTTCCACTTATTTATGCATTCATTGGTTGCTTCTTAGTATGTACCCTGATTAGAGATTGGACCGACAACCTTGATGTATTAGAATGGCGCTCCAAGCAACTCAACTACCTGGCAAGAACACTTTCACCACTCATTCAGTACAGTACTAGAAGTCCTAGCCATAGAAATTAGACAAGAAGAAGAAATGAAAGGCATTCAAATTAGAAAGGAAGAAGTAAAATAGTCACTATTTGCAGATGACATGCTACTATCTATAGAGAACCCTAAAATACCATCACAAAAACTACTAGAACTGATAAGTGAATTCAGTAAAGTACCAGGATACAAAATTGATATTCAGTAATTTGTTACATTTTTATACATTAATAATGAACTATCAGAAATTGAAACTAATAAAAATAATCCTATTTATAATTGCATTAAAAACCCCAAAAAACAAAAAACAAAAAAATCAACCTAGGCCCTGGCCAGGTAGGTGGCTCAGTTGGTTGGAACATGGTATTGTGCACCCAAAGGTTGTGGGTTTAATTCTTGGTCAGGGCACATAGGTTGTGGATTCAGTCCCTGGTCAGGACATGTATGAAAGGAAACTGATTGATATTTCTCTCTCATATATTTATTTTAAAGATTTTATTCATTATTTTCAGAGAGAAGGGCAGGGAAGGAGGAAGAAAGGAAGAGAAACATCAATGTATGGTTGCCTTTCACCTGCCTCCAGGTACAGACCTGGCTGGAGACCTGGCTTGCAACCTGGTTATGTGCCCTGGCTGGGAATTGAACCAGCAACCTTTGGCAAAGGCTGGTGCTTATCCACTGAGCCACCAGCCAGGGCCTGTTTCTCTCTCATATTGATGTTTCTCTCCCTTTCTCCCTTCCTCTTTCTCTAAGATCAATAAAGCATATCCTTGGGTGAGGATTAAAAGAATACCTAGGAGTAAGTTACCATATTTTTCACACTATAAGATGCACCTAGGTTTAGAGGAAGAAAATAAGAAAAAAATATTCTGAACCAAATGGTGTACTAAAATATTTAATAAAATATAACAGAAAAATATTTCAACCATGTTAAGTAAACAACAGTCAACAGTGGTATTAAGAACCATCATCATTGTTGTCTGGGAACCCGAAGAACTCATCTCTAGTGTCAGTATTTATGAAGCTCAATTGTTCATAATCACTGATATCACCTTCTTTGCTATCTTCATATATGATACTATCTTTAGTTCCATCTAAGGCATTGCTAATGCTACAGTTTTTGAATGCTACAGTTTTTGAATGATCCTTCATGAGCACCATGATGTTTTCACCCATTCACCAAACTTGAGTGATAGTGGGTCTTTTCATTCATCTAGTAGGTGTCAGATCATGATTACCAGTAGCCATCCATTTGTTGCACTCTTCTTGCATAAAGACTTTAAATGGTTTGTTGATGGAAACATCGAGAGGTTACAAACAACTGGTAAGAACCCCAGGAATTACAGCTAGATGAGTCTTCACTTCTTTAAAGCTCTTTTTTATAGTTTCACTAATATGTGCTCTAAACTGGTCAGGCACTAATAAGCCTCATATCTGTTATTATCCTCAGCTGGTTAGACAGGTCAGTGGTTGTAGGTGGGAAGGTCAGGTGGCTCTCTGCACTCTCCCAGGTCCTGGGTGATGGGCATAGGCAGATGGCAACTGACCAGACACCCTGAGATTCGGCAATAAAGTGGGATATTTAAGTGTTCCCAGGGGTTTCACGTGGGCCTACTGCTTCCTCTTCTAACAGCTGTTGCCACTGTTGACAGGTCAAGTAATACACATCACGGACAGTGATGCCATATTTGCTCCGTAAGATGCACAGATATTTCCTCTTCCCAACTTATGGGGGAAAAAAGTGTGTCTAATGGAGTGAAAAATGAGGTAAGCTGAGGAGGTAAAAGACCTGTACTCAGAAAATTATAAGACACTAAAGAAAGAAATTCAAGAAGATACAAGTAAGTGGAAACGTGTATCATGCTCATTGATAGGAAGAATTAACATTCATTAAAATGTCCATACTATTTAAAGCAATCTGTAGATTCAATGCAATTCTCACCAAAATACCAATAGCATTTCTCACAGAACTAGAACAAATAAGTTAAAATTTTATATGAACCACCAAAGACCCTGAATAGCCACAGCAATCTTGAAGAAGAACAAAGTCAAAGGCATCATGCTACCTAATATCAAACTATATTGTGAGGGTATAGTCATCAAAACAGCATGGTACTGGCATAAAAACAGACATGAATCAATGGAACAGAATAAAGAGCCAGAAATAAATCTACACCTATATGATCAATTAATATATAACAAAGGAGGCAAGAACATACAAGGGGGCAAAGACACCTGTTCAATAAATGGTGTTGGGCCCTGGCTGGTGTGGCTTAGTAGATTGAATGCTGGCCTGTGAACCGAAAGGTCACAGGTTTAATTCCCAGTCAGAGCATATGCCTGGGTTGAGGGCCAGGTCCCCAGTTGGGTGTGTACAAGAGGCCACCAATGGATGTCTCTCTCACACATTGATATTTTTCTCTTTCCTTCTCTCTCCCTCCCCGTCTCTCTAAAAAAGTAAATAAAATATTAACCTGTCAGAATGGCAATCATCAACAAATCAACAAGCAACAAGTGTTGGCGAGGATGTGGGGAAAAAGGGACCCTGGCGCACTGTTGGTGGGAATGTAGGCTGTTGCAGCCACTATGGAAAACAGTATGGAGTTTCCTTAAAAAACTAAAAATGGAACCGCTTTTTGATCCAGCAATTCCACTGCTAGGACTATACCCAAAGAACCCTGAAACACCAATTTATAAGAACCTATGTACCCCTATGTTCATAGCAGCGCTATTTACAATAGCCAGGTGCTGGAAACAGCCTAAGTACCCATCAGTGGATGATTGGATCAAAAAACTTTGGTATATTTACACAATGGAATACTACACAGAAGAAAGATAGAAAGAACTCCTACCCTTTGCAACAACATGGATGGAATTAGAAAGTATTATGTTTAGTGAAATAAGCCAGTCAGTGAAAGACAAATGCCATATGATCTTACCCATTACAGGAGACTAATGAACAAAACAAACAAGCAAAACAGAAGCAGATACATGAATACAATGAATAGACCTTCAGTGGGCAGGGGGGAAGGGGGAGTGGGGAGGAGGAGGCATAGAAGAGGAACAGTTTAGTCAAGAATCTAGTATGGAAGAACCATGGACATGGACAACAAGTGGGATTGACTTTGTCGGGGAGTGGGTGGGTGGGGAAAGGGACAGAGGGGAGTAAAAAAGAGGATGGATATAATACAACAACAATAAAATTAAAATTAAAAAAAATCTTTAAAAAACAAATGATGTTGGGAAAATTAGACAGATACATGTAAAAAGAAAAGACGAATGTAGACCACTTTCTTATACCATATATAAAAATGAACTCAACATGGACAACAGGTGGGATTGACTTTGGGGGGAAAGGGTGGGTGGGGAGGGGGACAGGGGAGAAAAAAAGGAATGGATGTAATACAACAACAATAAAATTAAAAGAAAAAAAAAAGAAAAAAAATGAACTCAAAATAGATGAAAGATTTAATAGTGATATCTGAAACCATAAAACTCCTAGAAGAAAACACAGGCAGTTAATTCTTTGATGTTGCTCTTAGTAATATATAATTTTGATATGTCTGCTTAGGCAAGGGAAACAAAAGAAAAAATAAATGGGACTATATCAAACTAAAAAAGTTTTTGCAAAAAATAAGTTTTTGCATAGTAGATGAAACCATCAACAAAATGAAGAGACAACTTACTAAATGTGAGAAGATATTGGCCAATGACACATCTGATCAGGGATTAACATTTAAAATTTATGAAGAACTTATACAACAAACCAAAAAACAACCTCCCAAAATGAATCCAATTAAAAAATGGGCAGAGGAATATAAAAGACCCATGGACATGGACAATAAGGTGGGAATTGACTGTGGGAGAGGGGACAGGGAGGGTCGGGAAGGGGAGAGCAATGAGGGGAAAATGAAACAATTGTATTATAACAACAATAAAAAAAAATGGGCAGAGGACCCGAATGGACAATTCTCCAAAGAGAACATACAGATGGCCAATAGGCATATGAAAACATGCTCAATGTTATTAATCATCAGAGAAATGCAAATTAAGACCACAATGAGATATCACCTTACACCTCTTAGAAAAGCTATCATCAATAAATTAACAAATAAATGTTGGCAAAGATGTGAAGAAGAGGGAACCCTTGTGCATTGTTGGTGGGAATGCAGATTGACGCAGCCTCCATGGAAAACAGTAGGGAGGTTACTAAAAAAATTAAAAATGGAACTGCTAGGTATATGTCTGAAGAAACCCAAAACAATAATTTAAGAGAATAATATATTTCTACATTTGTTGCTGTGTTATTTACAATAGCCAAGAAATGGAAGCAAACCCAAGTTTCCATTAATAAACATGTAGATAAAAAATTATGGTAGACTTCCAGCCAAGATGGAGGTGTAGGTCTCCCTCCACAACTAATAAGGAATACAACTACCTCAAAACTAGAGACAACCAGGAATTCCAGAAAATTGAGCTACATGGAAGTCCAACAAAGATATAAAGAAGAAACACTCATTCAGATAGGTAGGAGAGGTGGAGCCAGGACAGGGAGCACACAGATTGGTGGCATGGTGGGAGAGCAGCTGGAGTTGGTAGGCAGAAAGCACAGTTACACATTAAAAATAAAGTAGGAGCCCTGGCTGGTGGCACAGTGGATAAGGCACTGGCCTGTGAACCCAAAGGTCGCTGGTTCGATTCCCAGCCAGGGCACATAACCAGGTTGCAAGCCAGGTCTCCAGCCAGGTTTGTAGCTGGCGGCAGGTGAAAAGCAACCATACATTGATGTTTCTTTCCCTCTTTCCCTCTCTCCTTCCCCCTCTCTCTGGAAATAATAAATAAATAAAACTTTTAAAAAATAATAAAATAAAATAAAATAAAAATAAAGTAGAGACACCTGGGGAGCACTCCTGGTACCAGACCAGACTGTGCAGCTCATGAGTCCAGTGCTGGGGGAAAAATAAAGCCTCATTGCTTCTGAGTGTGAAAACCAGTAGGGGGTTGGGGTGGAGGAAGAAACTGCTAGTCTCTCAGCAGAGTCCATTTATTTAGAGGGCCTCCAGGGTCCTACAGTGTCCACAGAGCCACCCATTCTGCAAAGTATGGCCAGGGCAACAGCTAGAGGGGTGCCAATCTCCTATGGGAAGCAGGAGAAATGACTGGAAAAGAGGCAAGTGCTGAGCAAGCAGCATTATTCTTTCTGAGACCCCTCCCCCACATACAGCACCACAATGTGGTGAAACAAATCACCCTGCACTGGTGAATACCTAAGGCTCCACCACTTGCAATGTAACAGTTGCGACAGCTCTATCTAAGACACAGAGGCAAACACAGAAGCCTGTCAAATTGAGGAGCCAGAGAAGTATGGCACCAAAAAGGAAACAGATCAAGGCTCCAGTGGGAGAACTAAGTAACACAGAGTTCAAAATGCTGGTGGTAAAGATGTTTACAGACTTGACGAATATGCTTGAGCACAACAAATGCAGAAGGGAAGAAGTGAAGGCTAAGCCAAGTGAAACGAGGGAAAATCCACACAAAACCAATAGTGAAGGGAAGGAAATGAAATGATTTGGAACATAAGGAAGAAATAAACAGTAACCAGTACAGAATGAAGAAGCAATAATTGAAAAAAAACAAGCCCTGGCTGTTAGCACAGTGGTTAAGGCACTGGCCTTCGAACTCAAAGGTCGCAGGTTCGATTCCCAGCCAGGGCACATAACCAGGTTGCCAACCAGGTCTCCAGTCAGGTCTGTGGCTGGAGGCAGGTGAAACACAACCATACACTGATGTCTCTCTCCCTCTCTGCCTCTTCCCCCCGCCCTTTCTAAAAATAATGAAATAAAATAAAAAAATAAAATTAAAAAAAAAGAAAAAGAAAAAAACAAGGAGAGGCTTAAGAGCTTCTGGGACGACTTTAAACATGTCAACATCCGAATCAAAGGGGTGTGGGAAGAAGCAGGGGAAGAGCAACAAATTGAAAACTTATGTGCAAAAATAATGAAGGAAAACTTCCCAAATTTTGGTGAAGGAAATAGACGCACAATTCCAGGAAGCACAGAGAGTCCCAAACAAGTTGGGCCCAAATAAGAGTATACCAAGATACATCATAATTAAAATGCCAAAGGTTAAAGATAAAGAGAGAACCTTAAAAATAGCAAGAGAAAATCAGAGAGTACCTAAAAAGGGGTTCCTATAAGAGTATCAGCTGATTTCTCAAAAGAAACTTTGCAGGCAAGTGGGCCTGGCAAGAGATATTCAAAGTGATGAAAAGCAAGGACTGACAACCAGCAAAGCTATCTTTAGAATGAAAGGGAAGATTAAGTGCTTCCCAGACAAGGTAAAGCTAAAGAAGTTCATCATCACCAAGCCCTTATTATATGAAATGTTAAAGGGAATTACTTACAAAAAAGAAGATCAAAACTATGAACACTAAAATAACAACACATTTACAACTATCAACAGCAGAATCTAAAAAAATAAAAACAAAAACAAACTAAACAACCAGAAGAGGATTAGAATGATAGGTATGGAGATCATTGAGAGGGTTATCAGCTGGGAGGGGGAAAGGGGAGAAGTAGGGAAATGGTGTACAGATTAGGAAACATAATTGGTGGATACAAGATAGGGGAAAGCTAAGAATAATATAGGGAAGGGTGAAATCAAGGAACTTATATGCATAACCCATCGGCATGAACTAAGTGGGTTGGGAATGCGGGAGGGAAGGGGGTCCTGGGTGGAGGGGGGCAATGGGAAAAGAATTTGGGACAACTGAAATAACATAATCAATAAAATATACTTAAAATGTTTTAAAAAACTGAAGCTTCTTGCCTGGTGTCTTACAACAGATTGCAAACTAGAAATATGTATAGCTATGCACATGTAAGTATGTATTACATATGAGTCAATAAAGTAGTATTCAAAAAAGTTATGGGACATATACACAATGGAATATTACTAGGCCATAAAAAGAATGAAATCTTACCATCTGCAAAGCATGGATGGACCTAGAAGTTATTATGCTAAATGAAATAAGTCAGACAGAGAAAGATAATATCACGTGATTTCACTTATATGTGGGAACTGAAGAGCAAAATAAACAAACACACAAAATAGAAACCAACTTGTGACCAAGAGATCAGACTGATGGTTGCCAGAGGGCAGGGGCCTTGGAGGGTTGGGTGAAAAAGGTGAAGGATTAAGAAGTACCAGTTGGAAGTCACAAAATAGTCGTGGGGCTATAAAGTACCACATAGGGAATGTAGTCAATAATGTTACAATAACTATGTATGGTGCCAGGTGGATACTTGAATATTGGGAGGGACCACTTTGCAAAGTGTATGGGTGTCTGTCTAACCATTATGCTGCACACCTGAAACTAATAAAAAATAATATTGAATGTAAACTGTAATTAAAAACTAAAAAAAGACAGCCCTGGCTGGTAGCACAGTGGATAAGTTGCCGGCCTGCAAACCCAAAGGTCTCAGGTTCGATTCCCCAGCCAGGGCACATAACAAGGTTGCTAACCAGGTCTCCAGTCAGGTCTGTGGCTGGAGGCAGGTGAAAAGCAACCATACATTGATGTCTCTCTCCCTCTCTGCCTCTCTCCCTTCCCCTCCTTCTAAAAATAATGAAATGAAAATTCTATAAAAAACTATTTAAAAAAAAAAAAACTAAAAAAAGAAAAAATGCCAAGCAAAAGTGATCATATTAATTTGTACTATCACCAGCTGTGTTGGAGAGTACCCGCTGTTTCACATTCATGCCAACATTTGTCATTGTCATTCCTTTTAAATTTAGTCATCCTGGTAAGTGTCTAGTGGTATTTCTCTGTGGATTTGATCTGTATTTCCCTAATGAGTGATAATGATGTTGGACATATTTCCATGTGGTGATTGGTCATTCACATAGTTAAAAAAAAGATTTTATGCATTAATTTCTTTTAGAGAGAAGAAAAGGGAAAGAGAAAGAGAGGGTGAGAAATATCAATGTGTGGTTGCCTCTGGCCCACAATCCAGGCATGTGCCCTGATGGGAATTAAACTGCGACCCCCTTGGTTTGCAGGCCAGCGCTCAATCGACTGAGACACACCAATCAGGGTATTCTCACATTTTCTTTTGTGAAATGTCTGTCCAAATAATCAACCTGTGTTTTAAGAACAGCTCACTAAAGGACTGAAGGGCAGGCAAAAACAAAACAAAACAAAAACCCAGCTTACTGAGATATTAACATACTATACAAATCACTCATTTAAAGTGTACAGTTTGCTCTGGCTGGTGTTGTTAGTTCAGTGGACTGAGCCCTGGCTGATGAGCAAGAAGGTCACAGGTTCAATTCCTTGTCAGGGCATGTGCTTGGGTTGTGGGTCAGGTCTCCAGAAGGGGTGTATGAAAGGCAACTGATCAATGTTTCTCTCCTGCCCTTTCCCTCTCTCTAAAAATATACTGTATTTCTTTAAAGAAAGTGTACAATTCAATGTTTATTAGCATATTAATAGAGAAGACCTTCCTTTAACCTGAATTATCAAACACTGATTATCTTTGGAATTTAACATTTGCTTCAGACTTGATAATGTTTCTTAATGATGACAACCTAAAACTAAAGGAAAAATAGCATTTACATAACAAAACCTGGATTGGATTATGGTCATGTTAGCAACTCATGTTATATGAATCACAAGTTATGTGAATCATGGCAGCTTTATACACTTCCTGAGCTATCAGAGTTAAAACTAGAAGTGAATTCTTCCTTCCTACACATGTCTGCAGTGGCTGTATCTTTTGAGTTCAAACTATTGTTCTTGACACCAGCACAAAGGAAATTTCCACATTTTTAGATCCATTTAACTGTAGTTGAGAAGCTCCCACTTACCTCTCAATTGGAAGTGATTAATTCTGTTATTAAGACCATCGAGTGAATTTTTTTAAATTGCAGAGTTTGAATTTTTCATTTATAAAATTTCCTATTTTGTTCTTAAAAACATTTTTTTTCCCTACCTCTCCATTCATGAGAGCCTATTTTCCTTGACCTCATTGGATGCAGTTGCAATAGCCTATTTAAAATCTCTGTCTGAACCTGGCACAGTGGATAAGGCTCTGGCCTGTGAACCCAAAGGTCACTGCTTCAATTCCTAGCCAGGGCACATAACCAGGTTGCAAGCCAGGTCTCCAGCCAGGTCTGTAGCTGGAGGCAGGTGAAAAGCAACCATACATAGATGTCTCTCTCCCTCTCTGCCTGTCTCCCTTCCCCTCTCTCTAAAAATAATAAATAAAATATTTAAACACACACACACACATATAGTTAAGAAAATAATAAAATAAAATCTCTGTCTCATAAGTCTAATAACTGACTCAACTTGGCATTGGCCTCAGTTGATCCTTTTCCCTTAAGGATGGGTCATGATTTCCTGGCTTTTCCATGGAGAATATTTTTGGATTTTCTCATGAACATTGTGGTTATTTCATTGTATAGACAATGAACTGTTATATTCCCATGAAGACGATTTCTTCTTTTGTTTTGGTAGGGCGTGAACTTGGTTAGACAATACTGAATTCTGCCACTCCTAAGGTGGGCAGAGGTCACAGTCTTGGCCCATTTTTCATCTTTGGCAGAGCTGTTTCCAATCTGCTCTGCACACACGTGATTCAGGGGTCAGCAAGAGACTCAGGTAGAGCCTGAGCACTCATCCCATTGTGACTATGCATCTGCCTGTCTTCAGGGCAAAGCCACACACACAATGAGAGAACCACTCTATGCTGACATCTTGCCCCAGATACCAATTCCCCTCTAAGATCTGACTTTTGTTTACTCCATTCCACATTGGGAAATGAGGTTTTCACACTTTATGCATAACTTTGCAGTTGTTGTCAGTGGACAAGACTTTTCAAAGGCATTTATTCCTCTATTGAGTTTCATAAGTTAATTCTGTAACCAGAAGCCTTGCAGAATTTCATACAGGCGCACCCTGGGGATATTTTGGGTTCAGTTCCAGACCACTATAATAAAGCAAGTCATGATCTTTTTGCTAGTGAAGGGTCTTGCCTTCAATTTGTAAAAAAGAACAGTATCTGTGAAGCAAAATAAAACAAGGTATGCCTGTTTAATTAGCATTTGGTTTAAGTCCATATAGCAGAAAACCCGGCCCATGGAAAAGGTCAGAGATGGGGCAGCTGTACATACTCAGCTCAGCAAACAGAAACCTCTGCAGGTATGTAATGCAGGGAAGTTCCACACAGGGAATTCTTATTCAGAAAATCATCGGAGGGGTTACAGGGGAAGTGAGAGAACTGCCAGGGACTTCGACTTCAAGGTCACACTACAAAAGCTGTGGTCTAAAGTCAGGAATTGGTGAGCGGACACTGGAGTCTGGCCACCACAGAGGTGCATGTTGTCCACATCCAATGGCCAGCAGCCACGGCATCAGGGAGGCAATCTCCTGTCTGGGAGGCAGCCAGTGCCGGAGCGGAGGGGCTCCCACTGTCCCCACCATCATGGAGGGCAGAGCTGTGTGCTCACTGGGACCAGTTGGGTTGGATTTGTCTACCCAACTCCTGGACTTTTGCAGTCCCCCACCCAGCCACTTCCACCCCATAGTGATGTCTGCACTATACTGCTTTGAGCCCAGAACTCACTTGAAAGAAACCCTACTGTGGCTGATACACAGATAATGGCCTGGTGGGGTGGCCTGTGGAGATCCCGCCAGGGCCCACTGGAAGATCACGCCCTGGCTGTACTGTGTGGTTTTTGTGGTTTTGGCCATTCACTGAGCCTCAGTTTCTCCACCTGAGAAGTAGGAGAGTAAGGGCATGAAGCAAGGACTTGGCTCTGACACTGCCTGGTACAAGACGGTCAGCCCCGAGCTTCCACCCATGCCCACCAAGGGAGGGGCTGATGCAGTTCTCCACCCTGCACCCCTCCTCCCTAGGCGGCCCCTTCATAGGGTCCCCACCCATACATTCCTGGGGCATGAGCAGAACTGCTCTCAGCTGCACCGGTGATGCCTCATTTCTTTCCCTGACAGACCTGAGAGGCTGCTGGCCTCTTGACCATCCACTCACCAATTGAGGAAACCAAGACAGAGGAGGTTCAGGTTTGGTCCATCCCCCTGGGACATCAGAGCCACCACAGGCAGGGCCTACCCGAACCAGGGGGAGGGATCTGGGGACACCAGGGTGTTTTCCAGGGATCTCCCAGTACCCAGCTTGGTGTTCAGGCTCATGAGGGGCTAACCACAGCCTCCTCTGTGGGGGTTAGTGGGTGGATAGCAGCCCGGTCAGGGTCTGGGTGATGTGTGTGGTCATGCCTGGGGAGATGAGGGCCAAGAAACCTCCATCAGCACCTTCTGAAACTTTCAGCCAAGCAGCTCTGGATGGGAGCAGATATTAGGCTGAGGCTGGTACTGGGACCCACCCAGGAGGGGCCACTGACCAGCCCCAAACAAGCAACTGCAGGGAAATGGGGCAACCATTGCCTCTGCCTCCGTGGATGCCCCCTCCCTAGACCTCACTGCACTAGGGAAGCAGTGAGGACCCCACCCCACCTCTCATGCTCTGCTCAGAGCTGCCCCCCAACGAGCTGTGAGACCCTGGGCTTGCTGCACAGCATCTGTATATCTGATACCTGTCCTAGGCTCATAATCTGCTCCCCTGCCCACCCTCTCCAGAGAGGCCTGTGGTTGGCAGGCCATGTGGTCCGACTTCATATTCCCTCACTTAAGGGCCAGAACTTGGGAACTGAGATTGGGCTGGGGTGGGAGATTCTGCAGGTGGGTGGGACAGGGTGGGCAGGAGACAGCTTCTGTCATTGTCCTGCTGCCAAGCACCTGCCAGAAGCTGTTAGCTCATGCATGGGGGAAGGATTGGTTAGTCCTCCATCACAGACATTCACCTTTACCTCACACGCTACTTTAAGGAGCTCATGGTCCGCGCAAACCCCACGTGGTTATAGCAGGAGCATGGACAGGAGGGCAAGCGCAGGGCCAGCCCTCTCTGTGGCCAGGCCCTGAATCCAGGGCCCTGGACAGAGCTTGAATCTTTTCTATTCCAGCGCCAGCCTCTGAGCAGGGCTCAGCATGCAGCAGGCACTAAGTGAGTGTGTGCCGGTGACTAGGGGTAGCAGTTGGCCAGGTGGATGCTGATCTTAGAGGACTCAGGGTCAGAGATGCTCAGTCCTACCCTGTCCTGCCTCCAATGGGACCCACTAAACTGTGGGAATTGTTTCCATGTCACACATAAGTACCCTTTTATGTGTGACTGGCTGAAACACCATGACCCCTTTGGTCCTCTGGTCCGTTTGGAAGCTGCAGCCTTAAAACAGCTGAGGTGTCTCTGTGGCCCTAACCTGGCCTTGGGTGGGGAGGCAAGGATGCGATTTCAGGGCCCATGGTGGCTTGCAGAGGCTCCATCTGGGGTGCTTGGCAGCCGCTGGTTATGGTGCTGCTAGTTATATGGTGCTGCTGGTTGGTTATATGGTGCTGGGTTGGGGCTGAGGGAGAAGCAGGGGGGAGTACAGCTCTTGCCTGGTCCTACTCTCAACCTGTTTTCTGGTCTGGGCTCTGGGACCTGGTGTGGGGAGGGAAGAGGGATTCTATGGGGCCTTGCCACTCCCCAGCACATTTGCAGGCTTGCTCTTTGAAGAGCATGAATGTGAAAGCATGAATGTGCCCCTCCCCCATTTCTGAGCCAGGGTGGGGCTGACATAGGTCTGGGCAAATGTTGGAGAGAACATTGGCTCTGCTCCTCAGGTCACAGGCAGCCTCCAGCTCTGGGCCTCCCTGGGAGGGGCAAGTGTAGAACTGTCTTGGTCTCCTTCAGGTCCCACCCTACCCTGGGACAGCCCTCCCCAACCAGCTCCCACCCAAGCAGCTCTTCGACTCCTTGGGAAAGTGCAAGGGGATCTCCCACCCACACAGGAATGCCTAAACACTCACCACCCCACCCAAGGGGCTGGCAAGTGGGAGGCGGCATCAACCTCTGGCACCTACCCAGGCCTCTGTTGTCAGAGGAGCTTCAGAAGGGAAACCAGGAGGTAGGCCCCACCCGGCTTTATCCACCCATCCCGGCTTTGTCCACCCCTCAGGGCCCTGGGCTTGCACAACGGCTGGCGCTTGTGGCTGTGGGTGTGGAGGGGGCAGACAGCCATCCCTAGGTTGAGGGAGGGCACTCAGCAGGACCCCTAGCCATGAATTGCTTAGTCTCCCTGGTGCAAATGGGGAAATTGAGGCCAGCTGGAGCCAAAGGCAGCCCTGCCTCCTTCTGCTTGCCTTGCCCTGTCAGGGAGAGAGGATCGGACCAGCTGTCGGCCTGTGTCATTGTCCCCTCCAACCCCCTCTGTTCCCCCCTCCCTTCCCAGGGCTCACAGAGCTGGGGGCAGGGCTGACTCAGACTCCTTGTCCCAGGTAGGAGGGGCCAGTTTCTGGAGTGGGTAGGCCAGGTGGGCTGTTTGGTCCCAAGAGCAGGACTAGAGGCAGCAGATACTGCGGCAGGGGCCTGAGAAGGTTTGACTCTGAGACCCTTTCACTGGATGTGGGCAGGGACGTGGCTGGGTGAGTGGTGGGAACATCAGAGTGGCTATCCTCCACAGACCATGGCCTCGCAGAGTGCTCCACCCACTCTGGGGTCCTTCAGGACCCCCACTCATGGCAGCCTCCTGTTTCTGCTTCTCAGCCTTGGTGAGTGTGAGAGTGGGCTGCAGCAAAGGGTTGGAATACAAGAGCGCTGGGGCGAAGCCAAAGATTCTTTGGGGGTTGGGACCTCAGGAAAGGATCTATCTGCCCCATGCCTCCTCCCCAGTCTGTGAACAGTATCCCCTGTCTTTGGGAGGTGGCTCAAATTCTGACAGGTGACACAAATCTCAGCAGGTGCCTGAGTTCCAAGCAGGTTGTCAGCCATGCCTCTTCCTGCCTTGCCCTGCCCTGCCCTGCCCCAGAGGGTGGAAGGCTGAACCGGGGCAGTGATGTGATGGGAGCTGAGGCCAAAGTGAGGGGTGTTTGTGGGAAACATTGACTATACAGAGGCAATGAGGTCCCAGAAAAAGGGTGTGGGAGGCCTGGGCTCCCTGGTAGGTTGCAGGCCCTGGCCTGGGGTGGGACATGGTAGGCTGTGACATCATGGGGCACAGATGCCTAACTCCCTGTTTTCACACTTGTGGGGTGTGTACAGGGCTGGGGGCCAGGGAAAAGCTGCCTTAGCTTCCTTCCTCTCCATGGTAGGGCCTGCAGCAGGCACATCTGAAGACCCTGACCACCCCCTTGACCCTTGTATCCCTGCTCTGCAGGATGGGTGCTGTTTTCCAGGGCGCAAGCTGCAGATACAGGGCAGGTAAGGACCCTCTGTAGGGGGACAGGGGAGGGATTTCTGGCCTTTGATGGGGGTCCTTGGATGCTGGACCATGCATGTTTCAGCCACAACCCTGCTCTATCTTCAGGGAGTCATGACCCCATGGCTGCAACGCACCTCGCAGGACCTGTCCTGGCGGCAGCGTGAGCCGACTGTCATCCTCCTGAGGGCCCTGCAGGGCACAGATAGTGAGCACAGGGCCCGGCCCTGTTGAGTGTCAGATTGGAGGGTGGGGGCTGGCACAGTGGGGTCTCACCTGCTGGTGCTGTGGCCCTTTCTGGCTGCTCAGCTCATTCAATCATGAGGACTTTGGACAGTGGGCAGAATCTCCCCATTTTGTCATTGGGTAAACTGAGGCCTGGAGAAGGTCATGACTTGCTTCGAGTCTCAGCATGGGTGTGGAAAGAAAAGGAGGTTGACCGGAAAAGCCCAACCCCCTGACCCCCTGTCTGCCTTTGTAGAGAAGGCCTGCCCCCCTGGGAAGGACGTCCACATGATAGATGAAAACCTTGTCTTCTATGAGGAGTGGGAGCTGGAGGCCTGTGTGAATGGGGCCCTGCTGGCTGAGCAAATGGACCGGGTCAATGCACTTCCTTTCACCTACCAGCAGCTTGACATTTTAAAGCACAAACTGGACCAGGTAGTTCATGACTGGGGCTTCTGTCTGCTCAAGATGCCAAAGCCTTCCCCAGCTAACTGGGGAGTGGCTCTGACCCTCACTGTCCATTTCCCTGGCAGTTCTATCCACAGGGGTACCCTGAGTCCCTGATCCAGAACCTGGGTTACTTCTTCCTTGAGGTCACCCCAGAGGACATACATAAGTGGAATGTGACATCCCTGGAGACAGTGAAGTCTCTGCTTAAAGTCAGTAAAGGGCGAAAAATGGATCCTCAGGTGACCACCTATAAGGAGGGAAGCACAGGGTGTGGGGTCTGCAGGTCTGAGGGAATACATCTCTCCCTACCTCAAGGCACCTCACTGGGCTCCTTCCGCAGGTAGCTGCCCTGATCGCCCGCTATCTGGTGGGAGGGGGCCAGCTGGACAAGAGCACCCTGGACATGCTAGTCAGCTTTCATCCTACCTACCTCTGCTTCCTTAGTCCCGAGCAGCTGGGCTTTGTGCAACAAGATGTTGTTTGGTGAGTCCCAGGGGTCTGCTGGTGTGGTGGGTGGGCTGTGCTCTAAGCTTACTTCCAGCCCCCTACTGCCTCTCTAGGGAGGTCAGGCCCCAAGACCTGGATGCGTGCCGCCCACTGCAGTTGGATGTCCTCTATCACAAGGCCCACATCGCTTTCCAGAACATGAGCAGGTCTACATACTTTGCAAGAATCAAGCCCTTCCTGGGTGAGCCAGGAGGACATGGAGCAGTGGGATGCTTGAGGTCCCCATCAGTGCTGCCAGCTTCTCAACCCCTGGCCTCCCCCCTAGTGTTGGGACCAGGGATCAGGGTGCCCAGGCTGAGGTCCTGTGAGTTCTGACCCCTGCTCAGGCACCTGACCACCTCCAGCCTCCCCTCTGACCAGGAGAGTCAGGTGGTCAGCAGGTAAACCAGGGCCCAGGAATTCCTTAGGAAAAGGGCATCTCAGCAAAGGAAGCAGGCTTCTCACAGCTTGTGGTCAGAGGATGGGCGTGGGGGTAGTGCTGTGAGTTCTCATACTTAGAGCCCCTCTCCCCGGGCACAGGTGGGGCCTCCACGGAGGACTTGCGGGCTCTCATTCCGCAGAACATAAGCATAGACATGGCCACATTCAAGAAGCTAAAGAAAGAAGCCTTGCTGGTATGGCCATCAGAGGGGCGGGGCCATTGGAAGGTGAAGCCGTGGGAGGGGAAGGGCCACAGAGAAGGGCTTGTCCTTGGATGGGCAGGGCCACTAAGGGGGCAGGGTCTTGGGAGGGACAGCTATTGAGCCACTGCCAGCTCCAAAGTCTGTAGGTGGAGGTGCTGAGGCAGGGGGTCCGTGGGCTAGGGAAGCTTTGGGTGGTTTGGACAGGGCAGAGTTAGCAGCCTTCTGGACAGAAGCTGATGGCCACCTCGGGGCTCTGGCAGCCACTGACCATTGCCGAGGTGCAAAAACTTTTGGGTCCAAACCTGGAGGGCCTGAAGGCGGAAGAGGGAAACAGCCCCGTGCGGGACTGGATCTTCCAACAACAGCAGAACGACCTGGACAGCCTGGGGCTGGGGCTCCACGGTGGCATCCCCAACGGCTATCTGGTTCTAGACCTCAACTTTCGAGGTGGGCTTGGTGGGCTGGCTGGGTGGGGCTGGGACAGAGTGAGGTGGAGGGTCTGAGTTACCCCCTCTATGTGCAGAGGCTCTCTCAGGGGGACCCCACCTCCTTGGACCTGGATCTGCGTTCATTGTGATCCCAGCTCTGCTTCTGGCTTTGATCCTGAACTGAGCCGGCTGCTCTGGAGGCTCCGTGGTGGAGCCTCCCGCCTCGGGGAGCAGGCCTGATTGGCCCCTGCCCCACCCTAGGGTACTGGAGCTCAATAAAACAGAATGTGTTCCCCCTCCAAAGAGGAGGTCTTTGGTGTTCTGGGACAGGGTGGGAGGCCCTTATGGCTATGGTGTTCTGCGGGGCAGGGTGGGGGTTGACAGCTGTGGTGTCCTGGGCCCTTATTGGTATTCTAAGGGGTGGAGCCCAGAGGGCTGTAACCCTGTGGACTTGACTCCCTGAGTTGCAGTCCCCTCTGGTTTGTAATTGGAAAGGGGGGCAGGGCAGGGACTCCAAGCAGGGGTTGAGGGAGGGTTGGGGCCTTCCTGATACAGTTCAATCGCCCGACTCTCCTGAGGCAAGACTTCCCAGGAGATGGCAGGTGAGAATCCCATTTCTGGCTAAGAGGGTCTCTGTGCCCTTCTCCAGGCCCAGAGCAAAGGGACACACATAGGAAGACCACCTTTCCCTTTATTAAAGTCAGCAAAGTGCCATGGAGTCCCCCTCCCCAGCCCCATTTCTTTGTCCTGAAAGAGACCAGGCAGCCTGAGCAGTGCCTCCCTTAGCTGGTCCAGATGATTTGGAGTCACAGCTTTGCCCAGTCCCAGTCCAGCTCCAGGTCCTAGGAACTGAATGTGGGCAGGGACCTGCCCTGCAGGCTCCTAGGATATGGGAAATGGCCAGGTTCCCAGGGCCTGGGGCTTGTACCTTGGCTAAAGCTGGCATCCAGCTCCATCTACCAGCCCACATTTTCCTACATGCTATCTTCAGAGGCCACTGTGCAGCTGCCCTGTGAGCAGCCCCAACCAGGCCCCAGGGTGCCCCAACACAGCAGCCACAGGAGGCCGGAGGGCAGGGCCACTGCAAGTGGCAGATACCTCAGGTGGGCTGGTGGGCTGCCTGTAGGTAGAACACAGAGGAAACACCTATCAGTCCCTGCTGGGCGCCACACCCAGGATTGTCCTGGCAGTCCCTCCTTCTGGGTTCCAGGCTCACACCAGCCCTGTGGATGGGAAAGGCTGTGTGTGGCCACTCTTCAGGGTCCCAATAAAGATCCCAAAGCTTCCCCTAGGAAGGTTTGGCCCCTAGTTTATGCAGCCAGTGGGTTTCAGAGGAGGCAATGTGTCCTTTGATAATTCAATGGATGATACAGGGTGAAGCATGTCGTCCAAATGTTACTCAAGAGGCAAATGGAAAAAGTTGGCCAACAAAGGATGATATTGGGCACAAGAAGCAATTTGGGTCCATAGAGGCCCTGGGCAGACAAGGCCAAAAGCAGAGGCAGGGGAAGGCCTGTGGGGGGTACGGGGACTGGGTGTGAGACTATACCTGAGTTGGGGGCGTCATTTTCAGACCCGCCGGATGTGGTGACTAGATGGGACACCCAGGAGGTGGGGTTGTGAGTTCCAGTGGTTGAGGGGACAGGGCCGGTGGGGCTGGCAGGGTCCATGTCCAGGCCCAGCTTGCCCAGAGCCAGCCTGTTCAGGCTGCCAAGCCAGGAGCTGATGGTTGGGTGGCTGCGTGCTTTCTGCAGGTCTCCCACGTTCTGCCCCAGCAGCATTGTCACATCGTCCACACTTAGGCTCTTCGAGGGAAGTGAGGGGGCCATGTGGTAAGGGGCAGAGAGTCATGAAGGATCCCAGCTTTGGGGCCAAGGGAAGACTCAGCAGGGCAGCGCTTACCCAAGGAATGAGTGCAGGGGTGAGACCTGGCAGAATCGGTCCGGAGAAGTGACCTGGGGCCCACTTTGGGGTGGCTGTGGACCTGTGGCTTAGGGCTCCCTTGGCTTGGCTAGCCTTCCCCCCGCCCAGGGGCAGCCCCCAGGGCCCACCTGCAGCACTTGGGGGTTCAGGTTGGTAAAGGTGTGGATGTCCATGGAGATGTTGGCACGGGCCAAGTACTGCAGTTCCTCCAAAGGGGCACCGCCTGAGGGGCAGATGTGGTGAGGGGAAGGGTGGGGCTTTTTAAATTATTTTTTAAATTTTATTTTATTGTTGTTGTATTACATCCATCCCCTTTTTGCTCCTCCCTGTCCCCCTCCCCACCTACCCATTTCTCCCCAAAGTTAATCCCACCTGTTGACCATGTCCATGGTTCCTTTATACTAGGTTCTTGTCTAAACTGCTCCCCTTCCTTGCCTCTTCCTCCCAGGGCGGGGCTTTTAGAGGAAAAAGATGTCTGCACACAGGGTAGGGTCTCACCAAGGTAAGGGCGTATGAAACGGTAGTAGGCAGCCATGGTCCTGGTGCTGCCGAAGGCCTCTCTGGCCTTGGAGTAGAGCACATCCTTCTGGCTTTGAGGGCAGGTGGAGACATCCAGGGCCCCGGCCAACCTGGGGATGGGGTGAGCTGATGGGCAGGCTGGGAGCACCTTGTTTTCTGGTTGGCTGGGCATGGCCCTCTCTCTCTAAACCATAGTGGTCCTCTTGTCCTCTAGTACTGGGCTGATAGTGACTCCCCAAAATTTATGTCCACCCAAAATCTCAGAATGTGACCTTATTTAGAAATAGGTCTTTCCTATTTATAGGTGTAATCAAGTAAGATGAGGTGCTACTGAATTAGGGTGAGCCTTAAAATTTAACCTCTACACCCTGGCTGGTGGCACAGTGGATAAGGTGCCAGCCTGCAAACCCAAAGGTTGCTGGTTCAATTCCCAGCCAGGGCACATAACCAGGTTGCAAGCCAGGTCTCTAGCCAGGTCCATAGCTGGAGTCAGGTGAAAGGCAACCATGCATGGATGGCTCTCTTCCTCTCTGCCTCTCTCTCTTCCCCTCTCTTTCCTTCTTCACAGAAGAAGGAAATTTAGACACAGATGTGAGTTGGTGGGGAGACAGCCATGTGATGATGCTGAAGACACAGTTGGGGTGATGAGGCCAGAGCTAAGAATGGCCAAGGATTGCTGGTGACATCAGAAGTTGGAAGAGGCAGGAAGACTCCTCTGCTCTAAGTTTCAGGGGGAGCGTGGCCCTACTGACACTTTAGTCCCAGATTTCTGGCTCCAGGCTGTGAGAGAATACGTCTCTGATCCTTTAAAACTCAATTTGAGGTACTTTGTTTTGGCAGCTTTAGGAAACGGACACACCTGTGGTGGCCTGGCCTAGACTACTCCTGAGCCTCAGTCTTCCCTCTAATTCTTGGTGAGCAGTGAAGCTGACCCTGAGGTGCAGTGAGCATGTAGTTGGTTGGGCTTACCGGAACTCCGAGGGCCAGATAGCCTGGATCTGTTGGGGGCTCATCCAGCAGAGGCGGGAGCCCCCAATTGCCACAAGCAGGGCACTGGTGATGTTGCCTTTGTGGTCCAGGAACTTCTGCAGGATGGCCTAAGGGCAGGATCGGGGTTGGTGGTGCTGAGGTTGATGGGACGAGGGTCAGTGGGCTCCCCTACCTACTTCCTTGCCACCCTGTCTCATCCCTACTTCTCTTACCTCTGTCTGGTTCTCCAGAGCCACGTCTGAGGCCAGCAGGGCCATGACTGTGTCCCTAGATGTGATGTTCCACTGGCTGATCTCCGTGTGAGAGTAGAGGTAGACCAGTGAGGTGATGAGCCGAAGCTGCTCCTCTGGGATGCTGCTTGGGTAGATCTGAGGTGGGTGAGAAGATTAGGCCCTACCCACAGTACCCACCACCCACCTGCCTCCACCCAGTCCTTGGTGCACCTGAGCCAGCTTGGCCTTGATGACACGTTGGCACTCGGCGGGTAGGGGGTGCTGCAGCAGGGTGTCCAGGTTGGCCTTGAGCACTTGACTGCCCAGGCAGGACTCGAGCTGTGAGCAGTCGTAGCGCACCAGGAAGAGGTCATCCTGCAGCGTGGCTGCTGTGATGTTGCCATGAATGCAGGGTCTCACTGTGGCTGGGGGTGGGTACGGTTCATGACCCAGTTAATCACCTATGGCCTGAGCTGGTCACTGCTTCTCACTTCAGGCTCAACCTTGCTCCTAACCATGATCCGCCCTTGGCTCTCTCCCCAAGCTTGACCTCTGGCCAAGAACTTGGCTCAGAGTAGACCAAGTCAAGCTCAACCTTGACCTCGACTTCCAGCCAGGTCCTGGCCCAGAAGTCCAGTCTCACAGCCTGTGACTGCCTATACTGGACAGACTCCTGGGCCAAACTCAGGAGATATGGAAGCAAGTGGGGCCATGTATTGGGTGCTCCCACCCCCAAATCAGGAGTACAGACCAGTGTCCCCAGGCCACAGTGGTGGCACTGACCTGTGCCCCTCTTGGGCCGTGAAGACATTGACTTGGCCTTGGCCTTAGCCTCAAGGAAACTGGTGACAAAGCGCCTGGTGCCACGCTGGCTGAGCTGCCCTGCCCGGTATGCGGCCACCATGCTGCCAAAGAAGTCCAGGCCCATAGCCTGGCAGGGGGTGCTGAAGATTCCACATCCTGGGGCCACCTAGTTTCTTCCACCCACCCCACAGATAACCCTGTGACAGGAGCAACTTGGATATTGGAATGGCTTTGTGGTGAACAACCCTCAGGCCTGAATAGGCTGGTGAATGGTTTCTGTGTCACTCCTCTCTTTGTCTAGGGCTAGTTCAGTTCCCCTACCCTACCCTACCCTACCCCAGGGCACTATCCTACCTCCTGCACCTGCATCCACAGGCTGGGGCTGATGTAGCTGGCCAGTGGTCCCAGAGCCTGCAGTCCCTCCAGGTTCCAGGAGATAGGGGGCCTGGTATATAGAAACAGGGTCTAGAGCAGCACCATCTCAGCCCCTGGAGGCTGCCGGCCCTTCCCTGAGTGCGCAATTCCCAGGCCTGACCTGGTGGGCCACCTTGTCTACCCAGAACAGACTCTACCCACCAGGCTTCCAGGCAGAGAGACTGAGAGGCCCAATGGCTGTTAGTAGCACCCCAAAACCTGTGTGCACCAAAGGCTGTAAGGTCAGAGAAGGATGGTGAGTTGCATAAGAAGTGTGAGGTTAATGGGGCTCTGCAATTAGGTGAACTCCTGGGCCTAAGCCCCTCTTGTCTCATCTCCAGGAGGGGAGACCTGGGCAGAGAGGAGAGAGCCCCCACCTACCCGAGCATGGTCCTCCCACTGGCCAGTATTGTGTTGAGGGCAGCCTGCTGGGCAGGGGTCAGCCGGGGGCAGCGCTGTAGGTTCTGCAGCACATAGCAGTCCAAGGCCACAATGCTAGATGCATCCATGTCACACACCAGGATCCCAAGGAGCAGCAGGTCTGAGGTGCTGAGCTGTGCATGGGCCCCCCACTGCAGAACAGCAGGTTAGCGAAAGGCAGACCCCCTGGCCCTTCCACCCTTCCTGTCCCACCCTAGGGCCTACCGGGCAGGCCAAGGCTGAGTGCTGCAGGGCGGTCCCCTGGTCAGGCAGGTTGGCCAGCAGCTCGGTGTTCCCCTGGATGGCACGGCGAGTGAAGGCCTGACAGTCGGCTTCCCTTACCTGCCCCAAGCTGCAGGCAGGTGGGGAACTGTTGGGAGGGTGGGGCCAGCCAGGGATCCTCTGGGGTGTCCCAAGTGCCCCTGTGAAGCTGGGGTTCCTGGGACCCAGAGAGGCATTGGATGTTGGGTGGGATGGTGGGGGGCACTCACTTGTAGAAGAGCAACAGGTTGGGTGGGTAGAACCAGAAGTCACCCTGAAGGCCATGCAGAGTGGCCAGGCAGCAGAGCTGGGCAAGGTGTAGGGTGCATCACTCCCTTGCCCAGCCCCTTCTCTCTACCATGGCACCCCCCATGCCCATCCCCACAGCCACCTGGTTTCCTCCTCCCACCTGCTTGCTCTGTCTCCTGGACTTGATGTCTTCCTCTGCTTGTCTCAATCTCCACATCCGAGTGGCCTCAGAATGGGTCAAGCCCAGCCTGAATGTTACTGTTCCTTCCACTCCCATCGCACTGTGGAGCTCATCCCAATGCCACCTGCTCAGACTTCTTGTTCAGCCTGGCCTACTTTGAGGTCATTTCAAATTTGTTCCTAGTTTTGTCCTGACCAAATGGCTCAGTTGGTTGGAGCCAAAAGGTTGAAGGTTTGATTCTCAGTCAGGGCACATACCTAGCTTGTGGGTTCAAGCCCTGCAAGGGCTTGCCCAATGGGAGGCAACTGATCGGTGTTTCTCTCCCACTCCCTTCCTCTCTGAAATCAGTGAAAAACATATCCTCAGTGAGAATAAAAAATTATTACTAGTTTTTTTCTTCTTTCTTTTTTTTCTGGGTGTGTTTCTTCCTTTTATTTCTAGTTTCGTACTAACTTTATAATGAGACAGGATGAATTCCTTACTTCCAAATCAGGGCAGGCTATGCTTAGGTCAGCTGTGAGTTGAGGTAAACTCAGCTGGCCCCTCTCATGGCCCAAGTTGGGAAAAGGCCAGAAGGCTGGAAAATCTACCCCGGAGGCCTGAGGACCTCAAGAGGGCACCATGTGCTAGGTGGAGGCAGAAAGGGGCCAGCACAGGCCAGGTGAACAAACCCTCACCCAACCAAGACCGGAAAGCTGAGGTTTGTGGATGACTGGCTGGGAGTTATAGAAATGATCCAAAGAGGAGCATATAGGAAAACCACCCAAGGAGGTGGGCAAACTCTATCACCTTGGAGTCAGCCAAAGAGGCCCCTTAGGTGGCTGTGAAATTGGTAGGATGGCTTAGAGACAACCGTGTGCATTATCTCCAGTATGGCCCTAGTACTCCTGGTGGGCACCACCTGTGTCTGGACCTGGCCCTTGCTGGCCTGTGTCCTCTGCTGTGTTCCCTTTCTACCCAACTCCAGGAGCCTGTTCTTGCCCTCGACACTCCAATCCGCTCATGCCAACCAGGGCTTCTTACCTGACAGGCTTTGAGGAGCACCTGCTGCATTGCCATCCTCCTGATTAGAGTTGAAAGCTGGTCCTGAGACACCTGGCTGGCTGGCTGGCTGGCACCAGAAGCCTTGCAGGAGGGAGGCATAAGCAATGAGCAGAAGGAAGCAGGTGGTGAGGGTGGAGGTGGGGGCAGGAGGGGCAATCCAGACTGCAGCATGCAGGATGAAGGTCAGACTCCCCACACTGAGGGAATGAGACACAGTAAGTGCGGCAGGCAGGGCCTTGACACAGACAGGCAAGCCTCCTGCTTCACTCCCTTCCTCCCTCCTGTAAGTACCGAGTTTAGGCTCTGAGCTATGAGCAGTGGTGTCCCCTGTCCACAGGCTGGGTCTTCGCTGCCTCCCAAGGCCGGTCCCAGCAAAGGCTGAGGGTTTGGAGATGTGGCCTGGGCATCTGTTGGGCCACCACAGCCAGTTACATCTCCTCGTTGAGCCTTCCTCATGGTGTGAGTCTAATAAAATTTGTTCTTGAGGAAGGGGTTTCTTGGGACTTTAACTTGGGCCCAATTGGTCCAACTTTGGCCTCCAATCCTGCTGTTCAGTCAACTGATTGCTCAATTGATTGATTGATGGCTGATCAGTGACCTCCAATGCCCCAGGGAAGGAGAGGACAGCTGAGCCTAAGTGTGAAACCCCTGGAAAGTGGGCGGAAATGAAGCAGAGTCTGTTTGGGGCTTGATAGGGCAGCAAAGTCTTGGGGTAGAAGGAAGTATGAGCACTCAGGATGAGCAGCAATCACCTGTTAGGCCAAGGGGAGCAGAATAAGCTTAGGGGGCTCAGGAGGGACCCCAGCCAGCTGTGATGACCTGGGCACTGGCTGTCAGCCATGTGGACATGACTCTGATGCAGGACACCACACTCTGGGCCATGTCAGGGCAAGGTGGGTGAGTGACCCAGACAGGTAGGGCTGGGTTCCCCAGTTGAGAGCCAGGAGCCAGCAGCCCCACTACAGCCAGGCCTGGGCCATTGTATTCAGATCCTGGAGGTAGCCCCTTCTTTCCACACATCCCCAGGCCTGCCAGGGAATCAGCTGCAGGAAACAAGATGTGTGGACTTGGGAGCCTGCAGGAGGGTCTGGCACTTGCCTGGCCCACAGGTCAGCTCTGCTGGCTTCCGGCCCTTCCTGGGAGAAGCCCTCAGCCTGGGGTCACAAATGAGGAGGGTGCTGTCCAAGGTCAGTCTAGGGTCACACAGGATGAATGCCCTGCAGGGTAGGCTACGAGAGCTGGGCTACAGCTGCACCCCTCCATCTTTAGGGAGGGGCACAACCCCACAAACAACACAACTTTGGAACAAAAGTGAACTGCCTGAGGGCGAACCAGGCCTTTCTTATCACCCTTTGAGGCTCAGAGGACCCACAAGCTGTAGCTTGGCTGTGGGGTCTCCAATGAACAGATTTCTTGACGGTCACAGGGAAGGGGGCAGCAGCCCTAGTGAGTCCCCACAGGCAGCTGTAGGAGAGACTTGGTGGCTCCCCAGCCCGCCCTGGAGTGGCCATGGCTTTACTCCCACATCTGGGTTGGCCAGGCAGCTCTCTCCCTCCCTGGGCCTGAAACCTGGCCCCAGACGCAACCCATAGTGCAGCCTCCCTGGGTGGCCCTGGCTGTGGTGGAGACCAAAGCTCTAAGGCTTGGGGATGCAGGTCCTAGAAGGCGAGGGGCATGGGGGAGCCTGGTCCACACTGCTCCTTCCTGGGCACAAGCTTGAACAGTCTCACAACTTGGTCTCTGGATTCTACTTGGCCCGGGAGAAAGACAGGGAGGTTACTACCCCATACAAGGAGCAAATGGAGACTCAGAGAGGCTAAGCTGCAGAGACTAGACTAGAAACCTGAACCTGCAGGTCCAGCTAGTAATGGTTCCCACCCTGACCCCTCCCCTCACCTGAGTACAAAGACCTTCTGTGGTAGAGGGCGTGCTCTGGGACCAGAGGATGCAGAGGGTGAAACCAGGTGCCGGACACTCCAGACACTAGTTGTCCCAGCCCACTGAGCATCAGTCTCTGCAGGGGTGGTGCAGCATTAGGACACCAGGATCCCCACTCACCTCCCTTCTCGTGCAGCCAGGCACTCATGCAGTGATGTGTGTCAGCCCAATGTGTAGGGGAGGGCCTGAGGTTGAGCTAGGTGACGCTACTACGTGGGCCCCTGGGGCCCCAGCACAGCAGCAGGCAGGGCACCTGCTCCCCAGCCCCGGGAGAGTGGGTAGTTGAGCACATGTTTGGCAGCTACCCAGTGTAACCCCTTCCCACTGAGGCATTGTGCCCAGAAGGTTATGTGTGCATTCATACACACGCTCCCCTGCCTTCACTACTGTGTGTTGGTGCACGTGCACACAGGTGCCTATACATGTACACCTGGAAACCCACACATCCATGTGCACGTGTGTCCCCTGCAGGGACATTAGGCACATGTAGACTCCATGTGGTGCCTAGGTTTATTGACATGTATGGTGGTGTTTCTTTTCCGTGGTTGCCGGAGCAGAGCCAGGCATACACCTGTGTGGCCATACACCTGTGTTCCAGGAGCAGGGAGGGCATGTGGGTACCAGGCAGGCAGCCTTAATGGTAGACAGTGTGCCACGCATACCCTGGGGTCAATCCAACAGGCAGGCCTCTGAAGCTGAGCAGGAGGAGTGACTACGGCAGAGACTTCCTGACCTGCCCACAGCACAGATTCAGCCGCCGGATGACTGCCATCTGCACCACAGGGTCTTATGTGCCCCGTAAGTCAGCCTCATGGCGAAGCAGAGGTACTGACCTGAGCCTGGGGGCTGAGAGCTGGAGGGACCAGCTGCAGATTGCTCCTGGCCCCTGCACAGGCCCCGTGAAGGGCTGAGGACTTGCTAGGGCACTGCACACTGAGGGATTTGAGGGGAGCAGAATGTTATATGGTAGCGGGGTCTCCACCAATCCCAGGGCTGGACTCCCACAGTTCAGAGGGGAGAGGAGCAGGAAACAGGCAGTGAATGCAGGCCACATGCTGGCCTCCCCACTGCAGGGCAGCCCCATGCTCAGGCCAGACAAATGACCACAGCAACAGAGCAATTGCTGGGCTGAACACACAGTCCCATCCTGCCCTAGCTCTTCCATGCACTGCCTCTCTGAGACAGCCTTGGCCCATGGCACAGCTTCTAGGCCCACTTCAAAGACAACGAAACTCAGGCCCTATGGCATTCTGACTTGGTGGGGGACCCTAAGGCCAGTGTAACAGTGGTCAGGCAGTGGCTGTATGAGGGACTCTGCTGAGACTAGATGGATGTTCCAGTGTTCCTGGCTGCGAGGGCTGGGGACCCTTCAGCTTTTCCCCAATGAGGGCAGGCGGGTGCTTGCTGCATGGGGGTATAGCTCAGCATCCAGGACCATGAGGTCAGTCCTGGTCCTTGCAGGAGAGCTTGGGGCAAAGGTCTGTTTGATGCAGGGAAAGGGCAGAAGTCTGGGCTCCTGTCAGATCCCCAACAACAGAATTATTCATGGTTCACAGGTTAGTCACTGAGCTTTTATTCTAAGTTCTGGAGCCCAGTTGCAGCAGGAATGATATGAGCGTTGTAGGGGACCGAGGGGATGGGCACTGGGCTGCCCTTGCCCCTAGAGTAAGGTCTAATAGCCTGTGGCTGTGTGGGAGGACCCCACAGAGCAGCACTTACCTCAGGCCACAGGCATAGCCCACCCCTACCCCCAAGTGTGATGATTAGGATGTGGGTGGAGGCGGGAGACCCGCGGGCAGAGTTTGGCAGAAGCCAAGGCACAAGGTAGGACTGGCCAGGCAGGGGACATGTCAGGGTTTGTAGGTGGAGGTGGCTCAGCAGAGCTGGGGTGATAGCACAGAGAGGGTCTGAGCAGAATGAGGAGTAGGGTGCCCTTAGGTAGGCTAGGGGCCCAGGAAGAGCCCACTCAGGCAAGGCCCGGCCCAGGTCCTTTTCCAAGGTGACCTCTGGGCAAATATACAAAACAGGTTCTCGGGGTGAAGCTTTGGAACCAGGAAGGCATTTTGGGAGGATAGGCAGGCTTAAGTTTCCCCTAGGAAGCTGGTAGTACAACCCTGAGCCCTTCTTCTTCCATAATTATGGCTGCCTGCCTGGCTCTCCCTGTTGGTCCTGTCCGTCCCTCTTTGAGTTTGGCTGTAGCCGATGGGGTGGAGCTTCAGTCCTCAAGTGGCTGGGACACCTCTACTTTGGGATAGGCTTAGGGTTCTGACCCACAGCCCCCATCCACCTGGATGTCCCAGCTTGCACCCCAACACCAGGCCCACACTCAGTTGTCTGGCTCCAGTGTCCACTCTGATAGCCACTGAAGGCATGCGGCCCGCTGTGCCTCTGTCTCAGGGGAAGTGGCAGGGGGCAGTGGAGACAGGTCTGGCCCTGGTAGGCACACAGAAGGACTGCAGGGCCCAGGACCCCCTTCTGGGGGTTTAAGGTCATGGGCAGCTCGTAGGACCTGGACAAGCTGATCCAGCGGCTGTACCAGGGTATGGGGTCTCCAGCAGGCATCAAGGGTGGGCACGAAGGGGTCTGGTGTGCGGGCTTCCACACATTCAGCCTGTGTGGGAATCCGCAGGTAGAAGGCATGCAACATCATGCGGAACGGTTGGTCCTCCAGGTCTGAGGACTGCCCATAGGTCAGGTCCCCAACAATGGGATGGTTGAGGGCACTGCAGTGCACACGTAGTTGGTGTGTCCGGCCTGTGTGAAGAAAGAGGAACGGCAAGACAAGAGTGCCACTCCATGATTACCACCCACTGTTCACGTTATACCTGGCATTGATCCCAGCTGCCAACTCAGTGCCTCATGCAATGTCTGGGGAGAGCAACCCTCCCTGCTTCCTGCTGCAGACAAGGACATAAAAACTCAAAATGGGAGTCAACTTTTGGGGTCACCTCTAGTGAGGTCAGAGCAAGGGTGGCACTCAGTACACTGGAGACCTCATGTCAGCCTTCTCGCTGCTTCACATCCAGACCAGCAAGGCCACTTTTAGGGCAAGAGTTGCAGATTTTGGGGTTAAGTATGCGGGAGAGGATCAACTTTGCTAGCAACGAATGGGTGGCCCCAGTTAGACTATCTGCCTCTGTGCCTCATTTTCCTTTTCTATGTAACAGGGATGCTGCACTGTACTGCTCGAGGAGATGCTAACACCAGGCATCCACCAGGCCGGGGGCAGCGCACTGTCAACAGTCAGTGAGGGGCCTGAGAAGCTTCCTGGCCCTACTTCTGAACATACCTGTGAGAGGCTGTAGCAGCACTTTGGAGACAGGGTCGCCTGAATACAGCCCATGTTCTAGGACCACTAGCTCTGTGAGGCTTGGTTTTGGGTTTTCACAGCCTGGGGAGGAGAAAGGGAGGCTGTGAGGGTTGGCCAGGTCAACCCTGGGGCCCTAGTCCATGCCAGCACAACTCAGTTGCCTGGGTTTGGACTTACTCACCCAAGGTCCCCCTGGATGAAACATGCCCCGTGGCCCCTGCCCTTTTGCTCACTGTACCCTGGGTGCCCTCGATGCACATGGTATGGGCCCGACCCTCTGTGTTGTTCCTGCCAATGGCATAGCTGATGGTCATCCGGCTTTCCTGGATGTACCCCCGAACCTGCAAGGCAGGGGAGTCCACCTGACAGTCAGGGCCAGCTAAAGTGGATTGAGCACTAGAGTCCCCATGCCCCAGGACTGGCCAGGCCTTACCAGAGCCAGGTAAGCCTTCGTGACACGCCGCTCCTTAAAGCACTTGTAAGCACTGCCTGCAGCTGCCTTGTTCAGGGCCACACAGAGTGCTCCACTGGTGGAGAAGTCCAGCTGGTGGCAGAACCTGGCATGGAGCAAAGAGACAGAAGTGGCAGGGTTTGGGGCAGCCACTCCCCTCCAATGGAGGCTCCCTTGAGGAATCTTTGTTACACTCCCACTTACCTGAAGCCATAGTAGGTGTCCGGGTCAGCCAGCTCAGGGAAGCGGTGCCGCAGTTGCTTCTGGAGGGTCAACGTCTCCCTCCACGTCTTGCTATCGATGCGCACATCCCAGTGCTTGTTCACTACCAGGAAATCATGGCTCTGGTACAGGACGGGCAGGTTCTCCATGCTGCCTGGCTCCATGGCAGGAGCCGGCCTGCAATGCAAGCAAGCAAGTGGAGTGGGTGGTTCATGGGGTGACCAACTTATGTCAGGGCTCTGCCCAACTGGAGTTGACTATCCCTGCTCTCCATAGCTCTGGGTCTGAAGCCACAGAGGCTATATTATCAGGCAAGTATATGCAGCTACTATATATCAGAATCCACTGGGCTCCTTAGTCCTCTTACCCCTGAACCAGGCAAGAGTCAGGTGGGGAGGGGTGTGCTCAAGGTAAGGAGAGCCAGTGTTGCTCTTACTGAGGGTCCTGCCCAGATCCAGGACTTGGGAGAAGCTGTCTTGCTCTCCAGCCCGATCCCACCCACCCTTCCTAACAGATTAGGAGCGCGGGATTGTGACCTTTTCCTGAGTGGAGAGAAGCTGCTACACCCCAACACGGCCAGGGGCGGCACAGGTCAGCAGGATGTAAGGGGCGGGGGGGGGGGGTGTGCAGGGGTGGAGTCTACTGTCGCCTACGTATTTCCCAATGCGCAGATATCCACCTCCTACCTGCCCTCTGCAGAAGCCCATACCTCTTGCGTGTACGGGCACAAGCCGAGGGGTTCTGGGTGGACCCATTCTGCGAGAGCCCCATCCTACGAGCTCCTCCTGCGGCCCCGCCCGCTCCGGAACCAACCTGCAGTCGGGCCGCGCCGTCCCGGCCCCCGATGCCGCTGACCTGCCCTAGATCCAGTCCCTGCGTCCCCGCGCCTTGAAGCACAAGACCCCCGGACTTTACAGTTCCAACTACCCCATCCAAGTCTCTCTGGGCCCCGCCTTCTCGTGCAGCCCCGCCCACGGTTCCAGACGGGCGGCCGTGAGGGCCAATGGCGAGCTCCTGGAACCTGCCGCTGCAGTTCTAAGTATTGACTAGGTCCCAGTCGGCCTGCGCGCGCAACTACGCTTACGCACCGACCCGCCCTCTGACCGATGGAGCGCACCGCCAGGTACGCCGGCCGCTGATTGGTGGCGCTGGGACGTTGGGGGCGGGAGCGGTGCGAGGCGGTAGCGCGGGAGGTTCGGAGTTGGAGGTTCGGAGCGGGTCGTGTCTGTCTGGTTCGGCGAGTCACCGTGGCAATGGAGGACTACGAGCGGGAGCTGCATGGCGTCGAGGACGACTTCCACAGCCAGTTCGCTGACGAGCTCGAGGTGCTGGCCGAGCTGGAAGGTGGGCGCGGGTTCTGCCGCAGCCTCGTCACCTGTAGCTCAGCGGGGTCCAGGCCTGTCTCCGGGAGTTCGGGAGGGCTACTCGGAGGAGGGCAGGCGAGCGAAGGCTGGAGGCAGCCACGACCTGAGGCGGGGGACGCGCCGGAGAGAGGGGCCATTCTGCGTCGCTGTGTGTCGTTGTCGGCTGCCCTGAGACGGTTACTGTGAATCTTCTCTCCCAGCAGGGTCAGCCGCCCGATCACCCCCCAGGGTCCGGGTCCGGCTGACCTTTGAGGAGGCTGTAGCTGGAGGGGACGCTGCAGCCCCCAGCTCTCCTGTTGGACCTTCAAGGAACCGCAGATGCAGTGCCAGCAAGAGGGACAGATCCCCGCTTCTCAGTATGTCCGCCGCAGTCCCCTCCTCAAAGGGGTGGGGTGCCATGCAGGGGAGGTGCCTCTTTGTTCCATGGCAGAGTGTTTATCTTCCCAGCTCCCAAAATCAAGCGGCCCAGGCTGGAGGTGGTCAAGAAGCTGAACTTCGGGTCCAATGAGATGGAAGAACTGCTGCTTCCTGACTTCCCTCCTCAGGACATCACCCCCCCACCAAGTCCTGAGGTCCCAGCTGAGCTGTGGGGCAAGGGGTGTGTGGCTTGGGGCACAAGCGTCCCAGGGTTTTAGAGAGGTCTCGTTCTTCAAACAAGGACCCAAGGCCTGGCTGGGGCTGGAGGCCTGTGGGAGGACTTTGTAGCAGAGGGTGAATTTGGGCCCTTGTCTAAGGGTAACAGGAGGCAAGAGTCTCAGGACAGGCCTGGTTTTTTCTCAGAACCAAGGATGCTGGTGTTGACATGGGTCTCATGCAGACCTCGCCAGCCACTCGAAATCCGGTCCTGAGGCGACCCCCTGTCCTGGAGGACTACATCAATGTGACCTCTACGGGTGGTGACCGAGCCTTTCTGGTGCTACGGGCTGACCCAGTGGGTACTGGGGTGCAGGTGGGTGCTGTTTGGCCATGTGGGGTCACTAGGCTGGCTATAGCCCTCCTGTGGGGTTGGCAGGCTTGATGCTGCCCAGGAAAGGGTCCTAGGTTTCATATCAACTCATATCCACACAGGACTCTGGGGCCTACTCACTGGAAGTTCACATGGCTTCCAGTCATCCATGTAGGTGCGACTCTCCCTCTCCTCTTTCCTGTTCTCTTGTCCCTCCACTTTTCTTCTCTCTCCTAGAGCTGCCTGCTGCCCCCACCCCCCCACCCCCCCACCTCTCCTCCAGTGGTTTCTTCTCTTTGAGTAGCTGGTTAGAGAGGGAGCTTCTCCATCTCTAGGTCTGTTGATGCTACGGAGTGCCTCCTGGGTCCTTGAGCACCTAGGAGGGTGTCCAGAGAGGTGACTGCTACTCTTCCTCCAGAGCTCTTTCTTGGATGTCCAGTGGCGTGGACGTGGCCAGCTGGACCTGCTAGGTGTTCCCTTCACCTCTCTGAAGGAGCAGGTTGACAGTGAGGTGGGGGTCTGTTGGGGTTTTCTGGGAGCGTAGGGGAGGGGTAGCTCTGGGGTGACTGGCTGTCTGAGCCATCCTGATCCCAAGTCTTATTGTGCACAGCGGCGGCAGCGATCACTTGAAGAGGCCCAGCAACTCTCAGATACACTGCAAAGGTGATGCATTGGGCCCATTTGCTCCTGGGACCATCATCAGTTCTTGAACTGTTGACTCCCAACCTGAATTCTGGGCGGGGCGGGGGTGGGTTATCCCTGCTAGGGTTAAGGCAGGGTGGCTCAGGGCAAATGTTCTTCAGCCTCAGGGCAGAGGAAGTGGAGAAGGAGGCCCCTGAGGAGATGCCAGCCAACAGCCGAGACTATTCCCAGCACTGCCTCTGGGTGGATGAGTTTGCACCACAGCACTACACTGAGCTGCTCAGTGATGATGTGAGACCTTGTACTTGCTTAAGTGTGACTGACTTTCTTGTTGCCAAGAGGGGGAATTTAGGGTCCAGCCAATGTTGCCAGCCTGTAGGGCTTCTTGGAATCGAGGGCAGGGCACTGGTCTGCCTTGTGGAGTTGTAGGTGGGGAAACTGAGGCCAGCACAGGGCCAGCATGCTGCTGGTCACCTATGACATAGGCTGGTGATCCAGAGCACCCCATGGTTGGAGTCTTTGTTTCCTTTCCCCTTAGCAGCTGATGTCCTTGGGTGGGATGCCCCTGGGCATGGTGGAGGCTCCTGGAGGGCTCAGGACCAAGACTGTGGGGATGGAGGCCCCTGTGTGAACCCCATTCTGCTACTCACTAACAGGGTTAGTGGGTGTTGGTCACTTGTTACTCATCCTCAGCTTCCCTGTGTGTATTCTTGGGCTTATGATGGTAAAAGGGACAGACATGGGGAATCCTTAGCACCGGTGGTCCTCCCAGGTAATGCCTCTCTTCCCACAGTTCACCAACCGCTGCCTACTCAAGTGGCTGAAGCTGTGGGACTTGGTGGTGTTTGGCCAAGAGAGGACGGCCCGGAAGCCCAGGCCCAGTGTGGAGCCAGCCCGGGTTGGCAAGGAGGCCACAGCTTCTAGCAAGTGGAAAAGCCATGAGCAGGTGCTGGAGGAGATGCTGGAGGCTGAGCTGGACCCAAGTCGGCGGCCCCGGCAAAAAGTGAGCTTGACCTGTCTGCACTGTATACACCTCTGAGCCCAGGGGTTACTACTAGCTGGTGGTCACAGGGCATGCACATTTACTGCCTCTGTGGCTGTGGGCATAATGATGTGTTGGTGGGGTGTCAGTGACATATGTGGGATTTGAGTTGTTTTATTCTAATGATTCCAGTCAAGTCAGTATCACTCCATGGGCCCAGAGGATGATTTTGATGGGCAGTGAGTGGTTTCGATGGATCAGTCACACCAGTATAGGTTGTGTTCCTGTCAGGTCCCCCCACCACTTGCTTTATTTAGGGCTTTTCTCATTCTGAAATGCTACTTCTGAGCCATGAACTTGCCGGGGTTCTCATTTGGTGACAGGTGAGGTGGGGGGATATTCCTCAGTACCAATCCTCACAGGAGAGGATTATCAGCCTTGGTGGTTGGGCAGGGGAGTCCGAAATGTGCAGGTTGCAGCATGTCTTCATGTCTTGGCTGCAGGTGGCGCTGCTGTGTGGACCCCCTGGGCTGGGCAAGACCACCCTGGCCCATGTGATAGCAAGGCATGCTGGGTACTGTGTGGTGGAAATGAATGCAAGGTGAGTGGAAGAGAAGGCCTGGCCTCTGGGGTTCCCTTCTGTCCTTGTATATCTTGTTGAGTCTGGGATGCTGGTGGGTTAGAGGTGGGGCTGAAGTTTCCGGGACATTGGCAGTGGACTGGGACACTTGGGTCAGTGGGATTTGGGGCAGCCATGCTGTAGGGTCTCCTCTTTCAGTAGCCTTGATGTGTAAGAATGGCAGCTTCACCCTGGGAGATCATCCTGCCAAGGGACACTGGCTGCTGCCCTGGCTGAGGCCACAGCTGCCTTGATGGCCCATCCCTTGTTTCATGGTTCCAGTGACGACCGCAGCCCTGAGGCTTTCCGCACACACATTGAGGCAGCAACGCAGATGGAGTCTGTGCTGGGTACTGGTGGAAAGCCCAACTGCCTGGTCATTGATGAAATCGATGGAGCCTCCACGGTGGGCATGGGTGCCTGTCTGGTGGGTGTATGGGCAATGGGGACTATGGTTTATTGCAGTCTGTACATTCCCCCAGGCTGCCATCAATGTACTCCTCAGCATCATTAATCGAAAGGGTCGGAAGGATGCAAAGCCAGGGGACTTGGCCATGCTGGCGGGTGCGGAGCGGCAGCTGCGGGCAGGTGAGGGTCTCTTGATGAGACCAGTCATCTGCATCTGTAACGACCAGTGAGTAGGGTTGGGCAGGGGGTCCTGGGTGGGGGGCGGGTCCTGAGGGTGTTTCACTGGGCAGGGTTTCCACAGGAGGGCAGAGGACCTCAGTAGATTTGAAGCTGGGATTTGACAGGACTGTTTTTCCCCCACACTGTGCCCATCCTGTAGGTTCGCGCCCTCTCTGCGACAGCTGAAGCAGCAGGCTTTGCTGCTTCACTTTCCACCTACACTACCCTCGAGGCTCATGCAGCGGCTGCAGGAGGTCAGTGGGGTGGAATCGGGTGGGGTGAGGTACAGAGCCCAGGTTGCGTGGCTCATGATGGAGTAGGGGGACATGTTCCCTGTCACGGTCATCTTCCTCTCCTCACCCCTCCCCTCTTGCCTCTGGGGCCCCATCCCTTCTGCTGTTGCCACTGCTACTACCCTGCCCCATACCACCAGCTGGCCCAGGTCCCGAAAAGAGAGTGATAATCACTTTGGGCTCTGATGGTAGGTGGTCTTTAACAGGAAACAAGACTAGTTCATAGGACCTGCAGCCTTTGTCTCCTGTAGGATGAGGGCAGGAAGTGGCCATAAGGTGGGGCTCTGAGAGGAGATGTGGACATTTATGTTCTTACCTCTTGCAGATTTCCCTACGGCAGGGCCTACAGGCTGACCCAGGTGCGTTGGCAGCCCTCTGTGAGAAGACAGACAATGACATTCGTGCCTGCATCAACACCCTGCAGGTGAGCAGGGGACAGTTGGCTGCGGTGGGGTGGGGCAGCAGTCAGCTACATCTCACCTCCCACACTCTGTCCAGTTTCTGCATGGGCGGGGCCAGCGGGAGCTGAGTGTCCGAGCTGTACAGACCACGAGAGTTGGCCTCAAGGACCAGCGCAAGGGGCTCTTCTCTGTGTGGCAGGAGATTTTCCAGCTGCCCCGGGCCCAGAGGTAGATGGGGTGGGCAGAATAAGTGGGTGGGCCAGCCTTCGCATGCACATCTGTAATGGCCTAGCTTCAGACACCAAACCCTGCACCTGCTGGCTGGCCTCCCTTTGCCAACAGGGACCCAGGCCTGCTTGGGCCCTGCTTTCAAGGCTGTGCTTCAGCCTGCCCCACTGCCCCTTCCTTGGGGTCATCTTGGGTTGGGAGGATGCTGCCAAGAGGAATAAAGCAGGTGGGGACTCCACTCCAGCCTCAGCACTCCCTCTGCAGGCGACGTGCGGGTCAGGACCAAACCCTGCCTCCCCACGCGCTCCTGCTGGGCGACGGGCTCATGAGCTCAGGGCACCAGGCGGCCGAGGCACCCCTGACCGTGGCAGCACAACGGTTCTACCACATTCTGCATGTGGCCACCTCTGCGGGCGAGCATGAGAAGGTAGTCCAGGTAACCACACTAACTGAACTTTCTTTACAGGGGGTGGAGCGTTTTTGTTCCCAGTGAGTAGGAGATAATTCAGATGAGGCCAAGCTCAAGAAGAAATAGGTGGGGTAGGAGTGAGGTGAAGCAGAAACAGCATCAGGGATACCTCTTGAGGGGACTCTGAGCAGAGAACTGGAGAAGGGGCTGGCCAGTGGTAGTAGGGAATGGCTACAGCATGGGCCAGGAGAGAGGCAGTGGACTGGGGGTGAGGGTGTCGTTTGATGGGATCACTGGCTGCCAGTTGGGAACCAGTGTGAGGGACAACAGAAGCTACTGGTCAGCCTGATCCGGTGGCTGGGAGGGGCTTGATTCTGCACACGAACTGCAGGAATGGGGCCATGTGTGTGGGTTAGAAGCAGGTTGGGATTTTGGCCTGAGTAGGTGGCACAACACCCGCCCCCCCCTCCCCCCCCCAATAAAAAGCCCAACTTAAGCTGTTTCCCTAACTAAGCTGCTTTGGATTAGTGGTCAGGGATCCATGCAAATCCAGAAATCCACAGTGAGGATGGCAGAGCAGTAGTGGGAGGGAACGGGATTTCCTTGTGGAAGGAGAATGGGGGCTGGTCCCTCAGTTCTGTTGACAGAACTTCCTATGGAGAGGGAGAGGGTAGGGAGTTCTTTTCTGCACATCCCAGTCTTGGTCAGACCAGAGTGGAGGCAGCAGTTGGGCCCCTTGGGCTCACCACTCAGGGATCTGTGGCTACTCACTGGTGTTTGCTGCTATCCCAAGACCCTGGACTTGGCAGGGCAGATGAGCAGTGAAACGCCTTAGAGGAAGGTATTTGTGCTGTGGGGAAGTCACAATGCTGCAGGGGCTCAGGGATCTACCACCTACAGGGCCTGTTTGAGAACTTCTTACGCCTGAGGCTGCGGGACTCCAGCCTGGGTACCGTTTGTGTGGCCCTCGACTGGCTGGCCTTTGAGGATCTGCTGGGCCGGGCCGCCTACCACAGCCAAAGTTTCCAGTTGCTGCGCTATCAGCCTTTCCTGCCCGTAGCCTTCCACCTGCTGTTTGCTTCCAGCCATGTGCCAAGGATTGCCTTCCCCAGTATCCAGCAAGAGGTGTGCCCTGCACCCTGCCCCTGTCTAGGTTGGGCCTGGGATCCTAGGGGTGCTGGCTGACATGGGTCTGGTTTACCCTTCACCCCAGGCCCAGAACCGGACAAGTCTGGTGCAGAACCTGATCCAGACACTGGTGTCAGGTATTGCACCAGCCACCCGCAGCCGAACAGCACCCCAGGCCCTTGTCCTGGACACTTTCTGCCTGCTTCTGGACATCCTCATGCCTAAGCTTCGCCCTGTGAGTGCCTCACCCAGAAGGGGAGGGTGTGGCTTCTGATGGAACTGGGCTTTGGGTTGTGCTCAGCATTCCTATCTGTTGCTTACTTGCCCACAGGTGAGTACACAGCTGTACAGTGCCCGTGAGAAGCTGCAGCTGGCCAGCCTTGTGGGCACCATGCTTGCCTATAGCCTAACTTACCGCCAGGAGCGCACGCCCGATGGGCAGTATGTCTACAGGCTGGAGCCGTGAGTCTGTCCCAACTGGAATGGGGGCTCTGGGAGCTGGCCTGGGAGTCTGAAAGCATGGCCTTAGTGAGGCGTACGAGTCTCAGTTTCCCCATTTGTCAGAGGTTGGGGTGGGGGTGGGTGTTAGTTCCAGCTTAGCCGTTGCCCACATGGTGACTGTGAAGTGGGCCCTTAGGTTGGGCATAGCCCCAAGACCTGAGGTTTCCTTCAGAACCTGTCACTGCCCTAGTGTGCCCCAGCAGCTTCCCCAGAGGATTCTTCAGCTCTCTAGGGCATCATTTGCCTGTCCTGAGATGGTTATGGGGATGGAGTGCCTGCCCTGGGGTCCTGCTGCCTAGCAGGGTCCCCAGAGTGTCTGTGACGCAGATGTTCTTCCATGTGAATGGCAAGGGGCAGTAAGGGTGGTTCCTGAGCACTAGGCCCGGCCTGAGCCCCAGCTTTGCCATGTTGTCTCATCCCCTCTCTGAGGAGGAGGTAGGAGCTCCCTTATGCTTGCGTACAGTTGAGGGAACTAAGGTTCAGGGATAATCTCCATGCTGGCCTGGGCGGGGACACAACAAAGCCCCATCCTGCAGCTTTTGAATTCTGGCATTAGGTGTTATTGTGGTGGGTTGTCACTGTCCCTGTAATCACTGAGTGGGTGCCTGGGTGTCCTGCCCTGCCCATCCTGAGCAGGAACTTGGAGGAGGTTTGCCGATTTCCTGAGCTGCCAGCCCGAAAGCCCCTCACCTACCAGGCCAAGCAGCTCATTGCCCGTGAGATCGAAATGGAGAAGATGCGACGGGCAGAGGCCTTAGCCAGAGAGGGGGACAACCCCCAGGTGAGCCCACCCCTGGTTTGGGGCAGAGTATGGCCTGGTAGGGCAGTGCCCTCTGAATGGACACTGCCCTTGAAATGGCTCTGCCTAGTCAGCTCTCCTTGTACCCACTTCTACAGGCGGATAGGAGCCCCCCTAGGACCAAGGGTCCACATGGGGGTGCTGGGGGAAGAGGGGTACAGCCACCCACTCCACGAAGCCATGAACAGCGGCTGGAGCGCATTCTGAAGAGAGCTGCCCTGGAGGACCAGGTTTGGGGGCTGGAAGGTGGCCATGTGGGCGGGGCTGTGTGACCTTGGTGCAGGCTGGTTCTAAGCTTTGAGGGACCCACATAAAGGTCCAGCTCTCTGCTGCTCAGCAGGGTAGGGTTTCACCTGGGCTTAGTTTTCCACAGCAGAAGTGTGGGTTCTGCTGCCCTGGCCCTGACAGAGCAGGCAGCTGTAAGGGTGGTGAGAGACAGAGAGGGACACTTGCTTAGCAGGTCAGCACGGAATGAGAGGAAGGGGCTGGGAGAGGTGTCTACTCCCCAACCATGGGCCACTGTCCAGAAGTACCATGAGACCCATTCTCCCTGGAAGAGCTCCCCCCTTGTGAAGTGTGTCCTCCGTGTGTCTGTACCCACAATCCTGACCATCATCTCTCTTCAGACCGAGAGGGATTTCTTCGGCCGTGTGGTCACCAGAAGGGCAGCCGCCCTGAGTGCAGGTGTGTGTGGAGGTGGGAGCTGTGGAGGGAGGTGCGGAGGTTGGGCAGAGGATCAACCCTGTGGTCCCCACAGAGGACAGAGCCCCTGAGGCAAACACAGTTGAGCAGCGCATGGGCACTGCGGTGGGCAGGAGCGACGTCTGGTTCCGCTTCAAGGAGGGTGTCTCCAATGCTGTGCGACGCAGCCTACATATCAGGGACCTGCTGTAGCTGGGTCACACCAGACACCCCAGGGTCCATGCTGTACTCCCTGGGGTTACGCCTGATGCTCCAGTCCACAGCAGACTCCCTGGGGTTACACCGGATGCCGTGGTCCATGTTGGACACCCCAGATTCATGCTGATGCCCCGATTTATACTGGGTGCCTGAGTCCTCACCAGATAACCCGATGTTCACAACTGACACCCGGATCTATGCCAGACATTCTTGGGTCTTGCTGGACATGCCCAGATCCACACTGGACACCCTAGCATTGCTTTTTCTGTTAGGAAATGTACAAAAGCATAGATACCCTGGAAAGCCTTTATAAAATATTGTCACCTTTACAGAGTTGTTCTTTTCACAGAGGCATGAGCCTGGCAGTGTGGGGGTCTCACAGGATGGCACACTTGCCCTTCTCCACCCACGGGTTGTTCTTCATAAGATCAGGGTTCAGGAAGGGGTCCTTGGGAATTCCATCCTCAATCCACTTGAGGAGCCTGTGGGTGGGGAGATTGGGGTGAGCAGGTGGGCACTGGGCCCCTCAGAAGTGCTGCCCAGTGGCTTTGTATGAGGGTTCTGTCTTATGCAGATGAGTGCCAGGCAGAGAAAATGAGATGCAAATCAACAGCTGGTCCTGGGTGGGGTAAGGCAGAGGCTCTGGGGTCCTGGGGACTCACTCAGGGATGGTCTTGGATGACATCTCCCTTTTGAAGGCCAGCTGGTACTTGAGACTCTCGACCTCCTTTTTCATCTGGGGCACATCCCATTCCTCCATGGGGTCAGGGGCTTCTGAAGTGGCCAGCCTGGGGTTGGAAGACAGAAGCAATAGGACCCTGGGGCTGTCAGCCTTTAATTACACCAGGTGTTCCCTTCCCACTCCTGATACCCCCACACAAAGGAAGGGAGGGCCCCCACGCTGTGCCTGAACCACTGTCTGGGGAGGTCTGCAGGGGCCACATCGCTGGCCCTGGTGTTTCCCCAGATCCAAGCAGGCAGTACAGGGGTGCAGGGCCTGGGTGAAAGGCCCTGCTAATGAGGCCCCATGTGTCTGGACCGCCCTCCTCCTATAGGGCTAATTAACCACAGTGGGAACTTTTTACCCTTAGTGCTGCATCCCCACCCAATTGGAACCTTGCCAAGGCTGGGCCTCTGGGTTACAGGGGGATGGGCCACTATCCCTGCTGGGGAGGTAGCAGGAGGCACACAGCACAAACAGGTTCCCAGGATCCTATACCAGTCCCCACCCCCAACTGTGAGGTCCCCTTCCCATTCCTGGTTGCAGAGGTGCAGCCTGACTGTCATGTAAGGGACCTGGTCCCCTCCATGTGCCTCCCCCTGCTTTGCATGGGCAAAGCCCTCACTGAGTGCAAATTAATCCTGGGGTTAGGAGGATTTGACTGCACTTTGCATTGCTGGCTGGGGGTTGGGGGTGCTGAGGTTCTTGGGGGTCAGTAGATCCTGGACTCAAAATAGCTGCAGTCTCCTGCTACCCAGTGTCTCCTGGAACTTAACAAACTGCATGGTCTACTTTGTGAACCAGCTTTAGAAACCCCAAATGGACTCCAGAGATCAGCCAGTTTGGGACACGTGAGGGCAAGTTGCCCCTTTCCTCCCCATCCCAGTGACTCCTGGACCCCAGGAGACTCTCCCTGTTCCCCAGCCACTAGCCCCGTCATTGAAGCTGGGAGCCAAGGGACTGGCTTTCTTGATCTCGGGAGAGTGGGCAGGGTGGCCATGGAGGCTGACAGGAATATGACCTTGCCTGTCTCAGACTGTATGGGGTGCCTGTGGAATGGTCTCCATCCTGGGGTCGGGGGGATAGAGAAGCAACAGTCTCTGTGGTGGTTGGGGAAAATGGCCAGGGTGGGAAAGGTGGTGGGACAGTCAGCCAGAAACAAGGGTGAGAACCCAGGGAAGCAGGGCATCTGAGGGGCAGCCAAGAGGGTGTTGTACAGTGGCTTCTCCCTCGGGGACCCCAATTCCAACATCCCAGCCCTCAGAGTAGGCAATCACATGGACAACTGTGTGGGAGTGGGCAACCCAGTTGGGGTGGGGGTAGCAGTAGTCTTGTCCATAGCCCCCTTCTACACCTGGCACTACCTATGCACAGCTGAGCCCAGCTTTCTGGTCCTATGCACCCCACCTGGCCCTCAACTTGCACCACCCCCAACACGGTGGTTGGCAGGCACTGCAGGTGATGTGCACAGCACGAAGACTAACGGCTCCCCTTCCTGTTGGCTGCTCTGCCCCATCCCACCTCCGGACAGAGGGGGTCCTCCTCATCCATCATCTGTCTTGGCCCCTGGAGATACTCAGAGCAGCTGCCCTTCGCTGAAAGACACAGGCAGAGGTGTCTTGTCTTGGGTTAGGTCTGTCTAAGTCAGCCCAGTGAGACCTAGGCAAGTCTCAGAACCCTGGGTTTCAGTTCCCTGCTCAGCCTAAGGGACCAGTTCTTTAAACCTACCTTGGATGGTGATAGTGAGGCAGAAGTGATGACAAGGGCCAAGTGATGGCAAAGTGACGGCAAATGCTGAGTGATGGGTGAGTGAGGCTGGCACACAGGCAGGCAGAGCCTAGCAGGCGCCCGCCCACTCCTGCCACCTGGGGCCAGGACCTGGCTCCACCCCCACCCTTTACCCGCCCTCCTCAGGGCTAAGCTGACTCAGAATCTGGCCTGGCCCTGCCCCCCTCCAAGGGTGGGAGGTGCAATGTGAGGTCAGCTCTGGCCCTGAGAGGTGAGGTCCCCCTACTCAGCCCTTCAGGGCAGGTACCATCAGGACCAGAGCTGTATCCCCTTCTCAGACGATGCCCTGGGTGTGCCCAGTGGGCCCGCTCCTTTGCCTCACTCTAAGGGAAGCTGTGCCCCCAGAGCCATTGAGTGACACAGGTGCCAGGCTGTATTTTGAGCAGGCCTCCATGTGGCAGGACCCAGCTCTCCAACCAAGGTCCCCAAGGAGGCTGGGCACAAGGCTCCCTGGTTGAGGGTGGAGAGGCCAGGACCAGGCCCTTAGCAGGTGCTCCTGTGGTCCCTCCTGGGCTGAAGGCCTGTGACCAGTCACTCTGCCCCACCTGGAAGGTAGGATGGGGTGTCCCCTGCCCCTTTAGACACCCCAGGCCTTCCTGTTGTGATTCTGTAAAAGGGGTCAGTGATGCCTCCCAGTCCCTTGAGCATGTACGCAGGGACAGATCAGAACACTGGAACTGGGGCATATCAGGGAAAGTAGGATTATTTTCATGGATTTGGTGGGGAGGGGGGTGGCTTAGAGCTAAGGGCATCCATGCCCTTCTCAGGGCAGATGGCCATAGTGCTGGCCTCTTTCCACCCCACCCCACCCCATTTCCTTCCCCCAACCCCCTGGGGCTTGTGTTTACCTGCTTGGTCCCTCCGGTGCTGGTGCCGTGACTGGGCTGCCTGGGGATCTTCAGGGACTGGGGTCCTTGCTCATGCTGGTTGGAGGCTCAGGGCAGAAGTTCTTGTCAGTCCTCAAGACAGGTTCAAGGTTTGGACTGAGACCCAGGCTGGGTAGATTCCACTACCTCATTACACATTTCCCTCTTACAGTATGGGTAGAATCCAGGAACAGGCTGTGGCCTGACAGTGTCCCAAGAATCCCCTGGGAGGGAAGCCCTGGTGTAATCTTGCTAGATGTGGACCACTGTGCTGAGCTCCAGGGGCCTGCTTTGCAGGTGCTGTTTGAAGTCCTCCTCTGGAATCAGAAAGCTCCATGTGGTCACGGCTGAAATCCACTGAGAACCACCAGCAGGGCTGAGGCCCCTACAGGAGCTCACCTGGGAGTCCTCAGCACTGCCTAGCTGGGCCTGCAGGGGAGCTGCCACGCAGGTCCTGCACCTCCCCTGCTGCGTGCTGAAACAGCTCCTGGGCATCAGTCTTCCCTGCTGCTGTGGGGACACTTGGAATTCAGAATCAGTCATTGTGCTGAGTCCAGCGGATCCATGTGATGAAAGCCACAACTGTGCTTGGTGGCCAAGCTGGAAATGGTCTGCTTGTGTGAGTTCATGAAGCCTGTCCCTTTGGTGAGAGAGTTGGGGAGCCTTGTGACTCCTATTTCTCACCTCCCTGGGAGGTGGACTTGTAGACCCCAAACATAGCCAGGTCCAGGACCCCTCTCACTGGGGCTGCCCGGGGGAGACTGGGCAGGTGCAGAATGCTCAAAGACCTAATGTGGGAGGGAGATGCTCAAAGAAGCAGTGAGTGACAGCTTGTCCTCCAGCTGAGTACCAACACGCAGCCTCCCAGAGTGGGTCCAGAGAGACAACCGCCTTTCTGAAATTAGCTCCACTAACTGGGCTGCTGGTGAGAGCCAACAAAGTACCTCACTGGCCTAGAAACTGCTGTCCCAGCCCCACGCCTGCAGAGGCCCCTCATGGGACAAGGTGATCCAGGCCAGACCTCCCAGGGCACATGACAGGCATGGGGGCAGGGGCAGCAAGACCCTGTGGCAGTGGTACTTTCAGTGTTCAGGAAGAATCAAAAAGGGATTATGAGTTGCTCTGACACCTTCCGGGCAGGGTCCCTGAGGAGGGCTCAGAGAGTAAGAGGAGGAAATGCCCTAGTCAGATAGGACGCACAGATGGGTGCTGTCCCTGCCTGTTTCTAATGTGGCTCTGACCTTTGGCCTGTCTCTCACCAGGTCTCCCCTGTGCCACCCAGTGCCACCCCTAGCTGCTGTCAGCTCTAGCTCCAGCTTCATGTGGGGGCACAGTGCCACTTGGGTTCTCCAGAGGCTGGGCCCTCCTCTGCATGGTCCCCCAGTGAGAGGGGCAGGCAGCCCCAGGCAGCAGTGGTGAGGCCTCAGTGAGTGCCATTGCCTGTGTCTGTAGTTGTGCTCCAGAGATTCCTGAACTAGCGGAGATATGTAGACCCCACATACAACCCTCCCAGGGTCACAGACCTGTCCTCAGGTGGGGAAGCCAAAAGACAAGTGACCAATGCGGCAGAATCCTGAATGGCCAGGCACAGTGGGGCCTGGTCTGATAGCCCTCTATCCCAGGGAGGGCACGGAGTCTTGGGGTTACCACAGGCCAGCCACGCTCCTGAGGCACTATGACAACAATTCTGGTGGCTTCAGGGGGACATGCTGACTTGTTTTCTATTGCTGGAAACTGAACTGGGAAAGGTGAACCTGAGGATTGGAGAAATACCAAAGAAACCTTTTATCTCACCTGGTTAAACAGAGTGCATATAAAACTATAGACACTTTTACATAATCTTTGACACTCTGATGAAGGTGGGCAGCTGGCTCTGGTTGGCACGTCCTCTTGAGTGACAAAGTCTCAGGGAAATGACTTTGGTTAACATGGTTTGTCCTAATAGTTCTGTGGTCCAGGCCAGAGGGTGGAGCCATGGCTCTGACAGGCTGGCTCTCCTCCAAGGGAATTCTGTATGTGGCCAAGGTCTCAGCACCTCCGGTGTCATACATAGTAAAGAACTCTCTCTGAGAGCAATGACTAACGGAAGCCACAGATTTTCTAGTAACACGAATTTGCTCGGCGGGCAGGTGGTTTGTAGTCTTGAGGGGCGACCTTTGAAGGTCTGTGGAGGAAGCGGGAAGCCCACGACACGTCTTGGGAACAGGTGTGGTTCACGGCGTCGCTGGCTCGTTCTAGGCCCATAGCTTTGACAGACCCAGGCTGCTAACTCTTCCACATACCCCACCAACCCCAACCACACCCTTTGGCTGCAGGACCTGCCTCCCCTTCCACGCGGGCAGACACTTGCTTTGAAAGGATAAAAGTTGAGCAACTTTGTCCAGGGACATCTAAGGAGTGAAGACAGCCCTTTAGGCCACTGGCCCCGCCCTGTGCTTCGGGGTTGGCAGCCGCCTATAGCGGGGAGGTGCCTGAATACAGTCTAAGCCCAACCCAGGGAGTTGGGGTGGAAGGGGATGATGATAAAACTATCCTCCCGGTAAATCCTGCTGTGTCAAAAGTGCCACCACAAATGGTTTGTTCCTGCTGGGAGACAGGACCCTAAGGTGGGTGCCACTTCCTGGCATCACGTGGGACAGGAAGATGGTGATGGGCTGCATTTCTGGACCCTGGAAGCTTGTGCACAGGCACAGCACCTCATCCACATAGTTGGGGCCTAGGGTATGACACTTACACAGGCACAGAACATTTTTACATGTGGCTGGCACTGATCTTACTATGTGTGCCCCCACACTGTGTGGAGTCCCCTTGGTGGACCCAGTGTTTACTTATCTGCACCCTTAAAAGCACACGGGCCACACAGGATGAGTGAGCAGAGCAGACATGCATTGGGCTCCCATGCTGGGGCCATGGCTCCGGGGGCCTGGCTGGCAGATGCAGAAGCAGGGCTTTGCCTGAATTCTTAGCCTTCTTTGAGTGGCCACTGTTCACTCTCAACATGAAGTGGCACCCCAGTTCTATGCAGTTACTGTTTGGAATTTCACCCGGGCACAGGATGGTAGCACCATGCAGTGTGGGTGCAGGTACGCAAGCAGGGCTGGGATGTACGGAGGGCCGCAGTGATCATGGCTGACCTGCATGTACAGTCCTCCACAGGATGGAGTAAGACAGCTGGTAGGAGTACGGCCAGCTGTTTGACATTCTGGGGGCAGCTCTCCCTATGCCGCTTCACAAAGCAAACAGGTGCAGACGTGCCTGCTGAGCCCACCGGACTGTCAGCACGGAAGCCAAGTCCTTGCTGAGACTGTGCACTGCCGTCATCAGCAGGGCTTGTTTCTAGTAACTTAGATCCTGTACGGTCACCTCCACCATGTTGAGGGGGACAGTGGTTTCATGCATGAGGCCTTCTAGAAGCAGCTTCAGTGCCTAAAAGTTTTCCTACAAGAGCAAATGAAGGGGAGGCCTTTCAGGAGATATTGCTCCATCCTGCACCCAGCCACCAGCCTCACTCCGAAGGTCAGGACAATGACCAGTCACAATATCAGCCAAGACAGCTCTGTGAGTAACATGTGAAGGGCAACCTGGGCAGAGAGCAGCAGGCAGGCCTTGAGGCCCAGCTGGTGGGCGGACAGGTAGACTTTTGAGAGACCAGGTATGAGCCTCCCTGTGAGTCCTGAGCTATGCCTGTGTAGAAAAAGGGGGGAATCTGCACATGGTGGGGTGATTGGATGGCAGAGCAGGAGAGGGTAGGAGAGGTGCCCTGCACAGACTCACCATACCCTAGGAGGGCAGGGAGGGCAAGATGGGTTCTGGAGGTGGGGTGAGGGTAGAATCTCAGATGGGGCAGGGCCAGGACAAACACCTCATGCCTTTGTTGAGAAGGTCTTAGGGATGGAGGAGTGGCCCAGGGGGCCAACTGCCACAGCCATGGTCTGACCCCACATGGTGCACCAACCCTAGGGGTGCAGGGCCTGGGTGCCTCCAAGTACACACTCCGAATTTGCTGTAACTGGACGGTGTTCCCCAGGCTTGAAGAGAAACTTACCATCTGGAAGTGGGGTTGGGGTACCTGCACGGCCAGCAATGTCAGGAGGTCACTCTGTTTCCGGATAGGGCTGCTGCCCGGGATGGAGAGCAGGAAGCTCTAGCACTGCCCCTGTAACACAGGTGCCCCATGGGTGCAGTGCTCAGTGACCCCTGCCTGTCTTCCAAGAGGATGTCAGCTGCATCTGCCTGGAAATGCAGGAGGCTGTGTAGGGCAAGCACTCAGTCTCTGTACAGGGACATGTAGAGAAAAATCAGCTCCTTTCTCACCCAATGGCATCTTCACACCTCTTGGCTTTCAAGTAGCAGATGGGTTCTTTGTATCTAAACTGAGGCAGGAAGAGGTAACCCTTTCACTAAGATATACCTCTGAGGATCTCCTGGGTACTGACTGAGTGGGCTTGTGGGGTTTGATGACCCTCATCCCTAGCACGTAGGACAGTGAGTGGACAGAGACCCTCTGGCAGATACTAGTCTCTCACTGGAAGTGGGTGCAGGCTGAAGTTCTAGACTTCAAATAAAATTGGGGCCACTCAGGCTGTAAATTATGTGGGTAAGCTTTGGATGAAAACACAGTAAGTCGTCCTTAATAATGTTACATCAAGGAAAGCCTTGCTAAGAAGGGCCCAAAACCAGAAGCAGAAAGAGAAGACAACACTAAAGAGTTCTGTAGAGTGTCCTGGCTGGTGGCACCATGGATAAGGTATTGGCCTGCGAACCCAAAGGTCGCTGGTTCAATTCCCAGCCAGGGCACATAACCAGGTTGCAAGCCAGGTCTCCAGCAAGGTCCTTAGCTGGAGGCAGGTGAAAAGCAACCATACATCGATATCTCTCTCTCCCTCTCTGCCTCTCTCCCTTCCCTTCTCTGAAAATAATAAATAAAATCTTAAAAATAAAGTTCTGTAGATAAATAAAAATTATACGTACTGGAAAAAAAATGCTGAGGTACAAGGTACAAGGTGTTTACTGGCTTCATAAACCAGCACAATGAAGATGAGGCCCAGGGGAAAGCCAGCAAGACTCCTGGATCCAGGACCAGCCCCACCCCTCCCTGTGCCTGGAAGCCTGAGAGCACCCCAGGGTGGGTGTGTGGGAGCCCAGCCATACCATATGCACCAGGTTACATGGGGGAAGGGGAAGGGAGGGGAGAGGGGAGCTTCTTTGGAGCTTGGTGCCAATTTCAGGTCTCTGGGCAGCAGAGCGGGTAGGGGTGAAGAGTTGACCCATCCAAGCCTTGCCCAGGGCCATGAGCTATCGTGAGGGCTAGCTTTATGACTGGCAATGTACAGAGCTCCTGGCGCTGCATGAACCCCAGCTTGGGAGGTGCATATGCATCCTGAATATGAGGGGTCCAGACTGCCCAGAACAGGCTCTGGGCCAAGATCCCCAGGCTGGGGACTCCAGGACACCACAGCTAGAGACCACTGCTGCCTGGAGCTGGTAGGCACTAATTAGGACTGGCTGGATCTAACCAGGGCTGGCAGGTAGCAGGACAGACAGAGCTGCCTCCATGCTGCTCTCTCCTTGGACTGAATTTGAGAACTTACTGCCCTGTGCTTTCCAGCGGATCCATCTTGGCCCTGGTGACAGTAGAAGCTTTCCAGAGCCTCTCCTGTTTTCCATTCTTTCCCAGATATCCAGTAATGACTCGGCCTTTTAAAGTTGTGGTCAGCAGCCTGTGGTCCCACAGCACAATGTTCATACTGAAAGGTGGACAGATGCAATAGGGTCATAGGAATGAGCCTTCATCTTGCTCAGGGATAGTGAGCACCCAGGTGAACAGCACCCAGCCCCTCTTCAGCCCCCTGCTGGATGCTCCACAGGCTCAGGGAGTGCAGGTAGTGGATCCACCAGAGCATTAGCCCAGAGGCAGCAGGGAAGCCCACCTGCTTGCCCACATGCCCACCAGCCTGGGAAATGGGTTCAAAGAGTGAGCAAAGTTTCAGGGCCTACTTACCCAGAGAGCTGAGTGCACCAGTGAGCCAAGTGCCCCGCCAGGTGTCAGGGTCAGTATGCATGCAGAGCAGACAAATGGAGCCCCTGAGAAAGCCCACTGCAGCCCCCAGAGTCCTAAGAAGTCTTTACCACTCACTCATCAGTTTGTGAAACTGAATCCGTGTGGAGGGAATTAGGAAAGAGAAGTGGGGGAGGGAGACTGATTAGAAGAAGCAGGTGAGTTTCTCACTTAGAACCTGGGGATAACTTGCTAAGCACCACTGTCTGTTGGAGGTGTCACCTAACCCTGTGCAAGTGAGGAGGTACTGGCACCAGTCTTCAGATGGGGACACCACAGTGACCATCTCCTCTGCAGATCATGAGCAAAGGTGAGACAAGACCCTGGGGAAGAGGGCCTCATGGACCACTTAGATCCTGAGGGCAGGAGAGTGACCATGAGAGCCTGCAAGGTCTGTTCCACCTCACACGTGCCACACATGTACACACATATGCCTCCCACACCTCATATCTCACATGCACATTCACGTACATGCCTTAAACATGCATACTGCATATATGCTTCACACACCGATCACATTCATGTATTTATGTATACTTCACATGTGTGCACGGATTCAGTTTCACAAACTGATGAGTGAGTGGTAAAGACTTCTTAGGACTCTGGGGGCTGCAGTCTTTGTGAAGAATGCCTCTTGCTGGTAAAGATAACATACTTATAAAATATCATTTCCTGCCTTGGCCATGGATTGAGCGCTGGCCTGAGAACCAAAGAGTCGCCAGTTCAATTCCCAGTCAGGGCCCGTGCCCAGGTTGTGGGCCAGGTCCCTAGTTGGGGGCATTCAGAGGCAACTAAACATTGATGTTTCTCTTCATCTCTTTCTCCCTCCCTTTCCCTCTCTCTAAAAATAAATTTTAAAATCTTAAAAAATAAAAAAAACCAACATCATTTCTTGAGGCCTCTGAGGAGGTGGGGGAACAGAAGCCAAAGCCTCCGATCTTTCCTCTGGACCATTCTGTAGTCTTAAGCCGCACTCTTGCTGCCACCTGGGGTAAGTTGTTATATCAGAACCAGGAGACTAAGAAGTGCTTTTGTCCTGTTGCTCTTCTGGGACATCTCCATGTCCTTGCTTCTTGGACACCACCTCTTACCCCGAGGACACCACTAAGCCCTTTTCTGTTGGTTTTGTGTCTTTCACATTAGTGGCTTTCCTCGAACATCTGGATACCTGGCTGTCTATTCTCTTCATCAGAAGCTGATGGGAAGCTTCAGTGACTGCACAGCTCAAGTAGTTGAATGTGGACCCCTAACTATCACAAAAGTCTCTTTTCCCAGACAGGACCCCTATTTTCTGCTAGTGGGGCAGTGGCCTCTACGGGGACTGTGGACTTTCACCCTCCCACTCCAGCCTGGGTTCAGTGTGGGGCTCCCTCTGCCTGTTTGGGCCCCGTCTGCCGTCTTTGGGATGCAGCCTGTGCAGAGGCCAGCTCCTTTGCGGGTTGGGTGGAGAACTTGGTCTCAGAGGCAGACACTAGATTTACAGGAATCTGGACCCCCTGTCCCCTACCCCAACCTCTGCTTCCAGTTAAATCTCCCAGGGAGGGTCTCTTTGACACAGGAGATAATGAAGCTGACCAGAGTCCCTGCAAGGAGCAAATTCAGGCACGTGGCCTCATTTGGCCCATGCTGCAGACAGCAGGGCTTGCCTGGGCAGGGTGGCAGGCTGGCTTTCCCCCATGTTCATGGTCCTAAAGTGCATATGGCTTACTCCACACATCCACCTAAAACTAACCTGTTACACTCAGAAACATCACCTGAGCTTCATAATGACCTGGGGTGCAGTACCAAAGTGAGCCCCAGTTCCTCTGAGGACTGCTAATCTGAGCCAGGAACCACATCCCACTGGAAAGGAGCCCACTGTACAGGCAAGGCCCTCCTCGTCAAGACCTCCTAGGTCTGCAGCCGCAGACCCAGAGACCCTGTGTTCTCTTTGGGCCTACACCCACCTTGGAGGTGGGCCTGTCATAGATGTAGTAGTACAGTAGCACAGGCTGCATGTGTCCAAGACCTGGCCAATGGGAAGGGCCATCTCACTCTCAGTCTGCCTGAAACATGCAGAACTGAATTCGTGGACTACACATGAGATCCAGCCTGCACCCCAGTTTATTTTTAAAATTTTCCTTAAAGCAGGACTTTTGACAGAAAATTCAGTGCAATAAATGCCATTTTTCATTAAAAATTATATGTTTATCTCATAGAATTTCTGTAAATTTGCTAATTATATTTTTATTTATTGAATTAATTGGGGTGACTAATAAAATTATATAGGTTTCAGGTGTACAATTCTATAATATATCATTTGTAACAACTACCATTGTTAAAAGTCCTCTATTAAAGGGTTCCTAGGGCAAAAGCTGACAGTCCATTTACTCAAAGAACTTAGAGCTAAATAAAGATTTCTGGTATTCTTTATAATGATGTTTTATGTAATGACATTTATCATGAAGTATTTTTAGTTTGCAAAAATCTAAAAATATGCAACCCCAGTGGAAACCACACTGAAAGTCACACAAGGAGCTGGCATGATGATCTGCAAGATTTACAAATCCAGAGGTGGCTTAGTGAGAAAAGGCCACCCCATTAGGTAGGTCCCAGACCCCTCAACATGTCTGGCCCTGGCAGACCCACTCAAACATGTGCCTTGAATGGGACCTTGAATGGGACATCACACTCCCTCTCCTGCAGAAAGTCACCATGAGTTCACATTCCTTGCCCACGAGCTCCTCAGGAGGCCTCTCCTTCAAGACCACGTCAGCTGGAGAGGAGACAAGGAACATGTCATGGCCACAATTGTCTGTCGAACATGTGCCAGGGTCTCCAGAGGACATCAGGCCAGGAAACAGACCCGGACTAGGTGTTGGGCCCTCTCTCACCCTATCCAGGCTCAAATTTACCCTGAAGGACTGTGCTGCCTGAGTCTGAAATGTGCCCCCAGTGTCCTAAGGGAGTCTTGTAGCACTAATTTATGAACATGCTCTAGGTGTTTCTGGGAGGTTCCTTGAAGGGCCCTCTTGCCTCTCAGATCCACCCAGCTCACCAGCCTGGCAGAGGTAGCTGCCTGGTCACCCATAAATTTACACCCAGGGTGAAACTGCTCTGGCTTGAACCATATACCAGAAGGCTCCACCAGCAGGCTGGAGTTCCCAAAGCTGTGCCCACATCTGTCTCATTACCACAGATTCAAATCAGAGACTTGTTGAGGATGATGTCTTTGCTGGGCCCCATGGTGCCTGTAATCAGAACCCCAGCACCTATGGGTGTCCAGCCAGATGGCAAATGCCTCATGTGGGATAACCAGGCTGGTTCACCCTGATGCAAACACTGGGGACAGACACCAAGGACAGCCCAAACCAGCAGGGCCTGAGAGACTTGTTAGGACACTGTGTCCTCAGACCCTCATCCCTTTTCAACCTCAAATCCTCCAGACACAAAACTTGAGGACAAACAGTTGTGCTCTAGGCACCTTTTCCAAGCTCTGGGATAGGAATGGCCCCACTCAGCAAGAGCGGAAGCTGCTCTATAGCGGCTGCAGAACGGACTGATTTTTGGCACCAATTCAACACCAACAGGAATCCCCAATTCGGGGTGTGGTGAAGGAAACTTTATTCAGTAAAAGACAGCTCAATTGTGATAAAGCACAGCTGTGAGGAGGCCCTGGGGGCCAGGCCCCTCTCTGACTAGTCAGCTCTGTTCTGCATCTTGCTGGTATACTGTGCTCTGTGCTGGTCTGCTTTGCCCTTCACTTGTCAGCTCCACTCTGCTCTGGTGTGCTCCATTTGGTGCCAGTGTGCTCTGGTGACAAATCTTCAGCTCCAGCAGAACAAAACAAAACAAAAAACAAAAACAAAAACAAAAAACCCACACTCCTCCACCTGGAGAGGAAAAGGTGTGCTCCAGAGCTAGAGTTGAGCTTACCTATATGACAGAAATCCTCATGCCTGCTCCCTGATTGGCCTACCCTCATGTGAATGAGCCCTCCAAACCTCTGCAGTTTGGTCCAAAAGGCCCTATCCTGACTGCCCAGAATGAAGCAGCTCTGATTGGTTGGTGAAGGTGATGGGGAGGAGGCTGGAAGGGAGAAATAGCTATGCAGCTCTCACTGGGTGGGGACAGCCTCTATCCTATTGGTTGAAGTAGGATTCCAGGGACTCCTTTATAAGGGCAGGCTCAGATGGCAAAACTACAGTGCAGGCGGGCAGGTCAATGCAGAGGGTAAGTGGTTTAATGCAGGCTTCTCCCTGACCTGAAGTTTGCGCGAAAGGCTCCTGATTGAAAGGCTGCTAGGCTCTGATTGAAAAAACAAAACAAAACAAAATAAAAACACACAACATTGTCCGCTCAAAGGCCTTACTAAAACAGGCCCCGTCCCTGCTCCAGCAGGAGAGTATTTAGAAAAAGAAGGGGCAAAAGCTGGAGAAGAGGGAGGTGAAGGGTCTGTGTGGCTACGTCCCCGCCGCAGGGAGGCTGAACACCACCAGCTGCCTGTGCGTCTCAGTTGTCCTCAAAGGAAGGGCACAGACGACTGGCAGCTCAAATAAGGGACAAACCGCGGGACCGCTGGCTCCTCAGGATCCGCCCACGACGGCCAGTCATCCCCGGCTTCACCCCCGGCCCGCCGGGTCTGGTCAGCCCCACCCAGTACATAAGCCACCTGCGCCAGGCAGTCGGGAGAGTCGCCTGACCAGTGCCGACTCTCCCGTCACTTCCTCTCAGGACGCTGGCCCGGCCCTGCCCCCACCAAGCGGAGCCCGCCAGGCCACAGCAGTCTCTGCCCGAGCAGCCTAGGTTTTCAACCGCCCTCCGCGCCTCCCGCTCCCCCGCCGCCCTGGATCACTTCCGGGTCACAGGCCGAAGGGCGCGGGGACCGAACCTGCGCTGGCGCCGCGGGGCAGCCGCCTCGGAGCTTGGCCCCGGGGTCAGCGGGGGTGGAAGGGTGAGGTGGAGGGAGTCCACGTCGACAGATGTGTGACTTTTCAGAGTAGCCCCTTGGGTTTCCTTCCCAATGTGGAATTTCTTGGACACAGCGATTTTCCAGGTTTGTGTTAATGTTGACAAATGGCCTCGGAGTGGTCCAGGTACTGCCACCAGTGGCCCTGGAGAGTCGGGCAGCGAGAGGCCGCGTAAAAGGGGGCAGTGTTGGAGAGGTGACGGAGCCCAGCAAGGCCACCCTCAGGTCTCCCACTCAGGTCGCCCCACTCCAGTTTCCCACCCCATGACTTCTCACCCAGGTCTCACTGCCCAAATCTCCCTGAGCAGTTCTGCCCACCCTAGGTTCCCACTCCAAATCCCCTGACCCGGGTCACATTTAGGTTCCCTTCACCCCAGGTACTCCC
>PVIW01006045.1:0-27072 GCA_004026585.1 Noctilio leporinus | reverse complement strand
CAGAATTATTGTTCACAATTTTTGGAAGGTCTGCCTCAGAGACATCAGGCACTCGAGTGTACAGAACCTATATGCTGGACAGGTGGGTGATAGTAGGCAAAGTTTGTTGACCAATGTTACATGATCCAAGGGCTTCAGGCAATGTCCCTGAGTGTCTGGTGGCTTTGGACACTGGGGAGGCAGGTTGTGAGGGCAAGCAGGGAGGTGTGGCTTGGAAAAAGAATGGCTTAGTCAGGCATAAGAAAAGGAGCTGTGGCATTTGCACCCTGTGAAGCCTCGTCTCCCTGTGACCCACATCCTGTCCTGCCCATCCGTGCCACAGTGGTGATCTGGTCTACAGGGGATCTTGGGTGACTTCTGGATGCTTTTCTGTTCATCATGACTGGAGTGCTACTGGCATCTAGTGGCTGGAGGCTCGCATGCCCACATACCCAAGGTGGCTTCACCCCTGTCCTGTCCTGGTCAGTCCTGAGTCTCTCTATGTCCCTGCCTGAGTCGGTATGTACTCACACATGCCTTTCCTTCCTCCTAAGTCTCTGGCCAGGCCATGGGCGAGGTCAGGGATGTGCATGTGGCAAAGTCCCACCCCTACCTAATAGGGGTGGGGGGGTGAATATGCCAAGAGTACATAGTGAAAAATGCTCTCCGTGATATCTATAGGGCCCTGAACAAGGCCTCTGGCCAAGGTATGCAGGACTGGATCTTGGGAGGAGGGTCCCAGCAGCCCTGTCTGGATAGAACTTGAAAACAGAAGCCCCTTGAGGTGGTGTGACATCTGTGGTCAACTGGTGTTCCCGCTGCCTGGCTCTCACCTCTAGGTGGAGCTGCAGGCCCACCTCATCACCACTCTGGTTTTGAATGACTGTCGGCCCTTTGACAGTAAAACTTGGGACACCTTAATACGCTTACACATTTCAAGCTTGTTTTGTGGTGACATATAAAGGTATTTACTGTGTTAGAAATGAAAATTTCTACTTTGCACATAAAACCAACAATAATAAATTCATTACATGTGAACATTACATTTTTTTTTTTTTTTAAGATTTTATTATTTTTAGAGAGAGGGGAAGGAAAGAGGCAGAGAGGGAGAGAGACATCAATGTATGGTTGCCTTTCACCTGCCTCCAGCTATGGACCTGGCTGGAGACCTGGCTTGCAACCTGGTTATGTGCCCTGACTGGGAACCGAACCAGCGACCTTTGGGTTTGCAGGCCGTTGCCTTATCCACTGTGCTACCAACCAGGGCTATGTTTTAATGATGGCTATATTTTCCCATAACAAATTTAGAGACATCATTTTATATTTATGTATTATTTATTTATTTTAAAAGATGTTATTTATTATTTTTTAGAGAGAGGGGAAGGGAGAGAGGCAGAGAGGGAGAGAAATATCAATGTATGGTTGCCTTTCACCTGCCTCTAGCTATGGACCTGGCTGGAGACCTGGCTTACAAACTTGGTAATGTGCCCTGGCTGGGAATCGAACCAGCGACCTTTGGGTTCGCAGTATATTTATGTAGTTCCTTTAAAGGAAGAGTTGCATTTGCTGTTCTGTTCTGCCTTCAGTCTGTTATGACACTGTGGCCTTGGGAGCATCATACACTTTCAGAAGAATAAGAGTGCAGTCCCACGAAAATCATTTTGGCTCCACAGACTTCTCCCACTCTCTTTTGTTAACGTTCTGTTCACAATAATTTTATGCTTTTTGATTCCTTTTGTTGATGACAAGGAGGGTCAGATGTGAAGTATTTCATATAATTTTATGAGGAGAAATGAGCTTGCAGATATTGGATTTGCTATCAAGGTTACTCTGCGTATTAAGAAGCTTCCCTGTTCAGTCTTGCTGAGGTGGGGCCAGACACCCTTGAGCTCCTGGTAGGAGCCCCTGGTGGGTGTGCCTAGTGAGTGAATCTGGCTAGAAGCACCTAGTGCATCTGGCAGGTGAATCTGGCTGGGAGCATTTGCTAAGAGCGTGTGGCTGGAAGTACCAGGTGGGGACCACCTGGAGGGGAACTCTGCACTGCCCCTCTCCCCCAGCTTGGGGCCTCATCTCATGGGCACAGAGGTTCTGCTTTGGCAAGGGTCTAATTCCTGGTGGCCAGTCTTTGTCCAGGGAGCACAATCCTCCAGGCCTCAGCCCATCAGTTGCCCAGGATCGAGTGGGCATTCTTGCCCAGCCAGCCTGGCTTTTCTAGGGGCTTCACTCCTGCTGTGGGGGTTTCCCGGGGTCTTGAGATGCTGCTTTCATCTGCTTTATCTCTCAGAACTCAGGTGAGGGTTAAGGACCCTGATTCTGCTGGTGTAGGGGGACCAGTGGAGGGCGGCTGTGCTCATAGCCCATTGCATTGAATGGTTCATGCTGAGGGTGGGTTCTGCAGGAGCAGGCAGAAGGGGAGAGGGGAGGTTGTGTGTGTGTGTGTGTGTGTGTGTTTAGGGACTAGGTGACACTCTGGGCTGAGTGGCTTAGTTGGACTTGGAGGTGGGAAAGGTGCTGGGAGACCTGAAACTTTGGGAACCCACCTCCAGGCCATCCTCTTCCCCTGCTTAGTACTTGGGTGGGAGGAGCCTGGGACCCGATGGCCATCCGGGCCTCATACCTTACTGTTCCTGGTGCAACTGGTATGTGAAAAAGCCAGATTCCTTCCCAGAAAAAGTGCATTTGGTTCCACTCTCTGCTGACACATCCTTAGCTGAGTGGTGGTGGAGGTTTCTGGGTTGTAATAGACATTCTTAATGAGCCTCTATTTCCTGTTGTCCCTCAAACACAGGCTGATGGACAGTTTTACAGCCCCATCTGTAGGACCTGCAGCTGCAGTGCCTTTGTGGGCCTGGCAGGATATGACCACAGTGGTTCTCGCTGCGTTTAGTGAGAGCATGTCTTGACCCTTCATTTCTGTCAAGTCACAGCTTGTTCCAGATACTGTGCCTTTCTGCATCCCTTGCCCCATGGCCTCCCCGCTGAGGTTTTCTCAAGCATTTAAAGGAGAAATTGAACTTTGGTGGTTTGTCTTCAGAAAAGCAAACCAAATGTGGAGTGGGACTCCTGTGGATTGCTTCATCTATGGATGAATAGGCAGATCTCCCCATTTCAACATCCACACACCTCTTTTCTTCTTTCCTGTGGGGACAGGGAGCTTTTCTGTGAATGACATGGGCCACCATTTCACTGCCTGTGAGCTCTGAACTCTGTGTAAGACACAGGGGGGAGTTGGAGCCAGGAAAGCAGGATGGCCCCTGCTCACGCATGTGCCCCCTGTGCCTGGGAGTTGGGCTCACAAATGGTCTGGTGTTTCAGGGATAGGTCTATATTTTTTGGAAGGGAAGGGGAATTTATTCACCTTCTACCAAGCAGAAGAAACTCTAGTCTGTCAAGATAGAAATCTTGCCTTTTGTTACTGTCGAGATAATTTATTAGGTGCCCTAAACATAACCACAGTTTTACTGGAAGAACGAACCTAGATTGGGTGCTGGGGGTGAATGGAAAGGCAGCTGACATTGGCAGGATGTTCAGTGTCATTGTTGTAAACTGGGGCTCCAGGAAGCCATCAGTTTCGGTCAGGGGATGTTCTTGGACTGTTACTGACTTTCACTTGGCTCTGCTAGGGCCTGTTCATAGAGGAGAGAGCAGAGTGAGTCCACCCAACAGTGACTCCTGTTGACCCAGGAGGACTTGGTTACAGCCCTGGGTAATGGGACAAATATGCCATCGGGATTGTTTACTGTAAAATATATCACTTTGGCATGAGGATTATTTTGAGCTGAAGGCAATTGAGAATCAACAGATGCAGAAAGAAACCTTTTAGGGGCTTCCCTTGTTGGACTAAAAGCAGCAACCTCTGAGAAATAAGGCTGCAGTAAATTTCTCCTTGATGGCAGTCTACTCCCAGTGGAGAGAGGGAGAAAAATCCTATCTCAAATCCCTTCTCTGGGGGAGTTTTATGGCCCTGAAGGAGCTAGGAAGACCACTTATACCTGTATAGGCAAACATTATCACACTCTTTCTTATGTCTCTATTGTTCTCCTAAAACTTATTTGTCTTTCCTAAAGAAACCTATTTGTTCTTTTCATAAGAACCCTTTTCTTCCCTCTCCCTTACCCCTACTAATGTGTATAAAGCATCTAATTGAAATCATTTACTCAGCCAGCTACTTTTGTTAGCTACCATGTGCATATGAATATACTTTTCTTCTGTTAATCTTTTGTCTGTTTAATCCACAGACCTCAGTCACTGGACTTGAGGGTAGAGGAAAAGATTTTTCTTTCCCTACAGCCTGTTTCACCACAGAGACTCCCTGACCTGACTAGAAGTAGGGGGTGGGAGGATGGGATGGGGAGGGGAGGGAGTGAAGGAGGGTGCTGGCACTGAGGACCATCACACCCTCCATCTGTCCCTCCTCCCCTTATGCGTGACATCATGCTCATAAAGCTGAGTGGAAAGATCAAGGTTGCTCATGCTCCCCTTGGCAGAAAAATGACAACTTTTCATTAGGAAAAAAACATGTTGTGAAGGTGAGTGAGAAAAGAAGTCTCCAGTGAAGGCAAGAGGGGACCTGTGGAAAAGGGACAGGGCACGTACTTCCATGGGGCAGGTGACTCATCGTGGTCTTGAGCAGTTACAGATACTGGAAAATTTTTTAAATAGTTTTTTTCTTGATTCTGGTAGTCACTGAATTGAAAATGTCCCGTGTAAGAAATGAAAGAAGGATTTGATGTGTGCCACCGCTGTACCCAAACTTGCCAACTCCTTGTTGCTCAGAGAGAACCGCAAGTCCATCCGCTTCATTGCTTGGGCTGTCAGGGGATACAAGGGTCTCAGTCGGCTGCAGTAACTTCTGATGTAGGGGGACCGGGGAGCAGCCATTTACTCATCCTCCGGGCCGCAGCGCTTCTCTATCTACTGGACAGAGGTATTGGAGGTGTGCTGACGAGACTTAGAAGGCTTATCATCAGAAACTATTTTTAGGCTCCTAGTGTGAGGGCTCACACTCATATTTTCATGTTGGCACAGAGAAATGGTTTCTGAATTTTGGGTAGCTCCTTTTAAATCAGGCTGACTTTTCAGGGAGAGACACTTTAGATTTAAAATGCAAAGTGTTTAACATGGCTCTTTAGCATCTCGTGCACTTAGCACATCTGTTGATAATTACATTGGCTCTGCTTTTGTGGAAATGAGTCCAAATTGCCTGTTTATACGGACAGAAAAATTAAAGAAATAGTGAGCCTGCCATGCAGGGGATAGACTTGGTGTCTCAACTTTGAAATGGTAGAAGGCATCTTTTGCATTTGACATTTGCCACTGTGTTAAGTTCACTGGTGACATCTAGTGTTGCTCTGTATCGTTTGGTTTAAGGTTAACAGCTCTTCCCATGTGTAAGGGTGCGTCTTGGTTCTTAAAATCCTGCTAGGGGTTGCGTTTTGATGGTTTGGAAGCACTGGTGGCTGTTTTACTGGCTGGAGATGTCAACCTGACCTCTGGGCCATTCCTTATGCTCTGTGATAATTGGGACCCTTTTCTTCCCAGGAGAAAATGAAATATACTGGACAATAATATCCTTTGATCAAATATCCTTAACAAGGGAATACCCAGGAGAAGTGAAAAGGCTGTGATCGTCCCTCCCACTTGTTTTCAAACATTGACTAAGGGTGGCTGCCCCCTCAGTCAGTCTGAAGTCCTCCAGGGGGTAGGGCTGTGGTGGGGCCCCTGCAAGCTTCCCACTGAACACTGGGGGTCCTACATATCTGGACCCTGGGAAGGGTCAGTCAGAGCCTCTACATTACAGAGGCTTAAGAAAGATGAGTGGAAACAGTAAAGAGACAAACACCCCCAATTAAAAAATTCACCATGGACTTGAACAGACATTAACCCAGAGAAGATGGACAGATGGCCAACAAGCACCTGAAAAGACACTCAGAAAATGCAAATCAAAACCACCATGATACACTACTTCACACCCACTGCAGTGATTGTAACACAAATGGAAAGTAGCAAATGCTGGTGAGGATGTGGAGAAATGAACCTTCGTTCATTGCCGCTGGGAATGTAAAATAGAGCAGCCACTGTGGAAAACAGTCTGGCGGTTCGTCAAAAGTTAAACAGAATTACCATATGATCCATCAATTCTGCTTTTAGGTATATACCCGAAAGAATTGAAAACAGGGACTTGAACAGATACTTGTACACCCATGCTCATTCAGCATTACTGACAATGGCCAAAAAGTAGAAACAACACAAATGTCTAGAGATGGAGGAATGGATAAGCAAAACAGGGTCTATCCATACAGTGGATTGTTATTCAGCTATGAAAAGAATGAAGCACTGACACATAGTACAGTGCGGATGGACCTTGAAAATAGTCTAAGAGAAATAATCCAGACACAAAGGACCACATGTTAATACGACTCCACTTATATGAAAAGTCCATAGAGATATATTAGTGGTTTCCAGAGGCTGGGGGAGGGGAATGGTAATGGGCACAGGGTTTCATTTTGGGGTGGTAGAGATGTTTGGAACTAGATAGAAGTGGTATTTACTCATCAGAGGAGAGCACACCTCCTTCCCCATCTTTGAGTGAGGACGGTAATGGGGGCTGGTGCCATGGGTGACAGGCTGAGCCAAGAATTTGCCTTTCTCTGTGCCCCTTCCCACCTGGTTTCACAGACTGAGAGTTGTAAACTGAGGTCTCTGAGGAGTCACCCCATCCTCCCCGGGCCAGAGGAGGCTGGGAGACATACAATGTATGCACCTTGGTCTGCTTTTGGGGCAATGTTCCTTGTGATGGCAAGGGACACAGAGGTCCAGTGCCACATTTGAACCCCATGGCTTTGCATGCAGCCCTTCCCTCAGCAGGTTCGGCTGCAATGAGTTTTGCGAGGCTGCTAGACATCTTCCCAGCAGAATCCCCAGAGAGTTCTAAATTTCAGTCACACTCTCTAAATTTTCATTAAGAGCTTTCACCCAGAGAAAATGATGGATTAGATTTTATTGTTGGAAAGAAGCCAGATAAAATTAGATGCCTCTTAGTCCCCACCGCCTACCCCTCACTCTGCTCTGTTCTAAAGCCTTCACTTCTTTGCAGTTCCCGGCAAGCAGGCACCCGAGGGTGTTTATTCATTCAAGTCGGTGATGTGCCTGTGTCTCCTTTAAGCCTCTGCTTTTATTGCATGTATGATTTTGCTTTTGCTTCAACTTTCAAGTTAGGGCAGCTTTGGGCCTTGGGCTGTGTGTGTGTGTGTGTGTGTGTGTGTGTGTGGTTTTTCTTTTCTTTCTAAAGCTTGTTAGAATTTACAATTTTAAGCTGGTAAAACATTGTGCTACACAAAAGAAATTAATCTGATTCCTGTCTCTTGTCTCTCCCAAGTTCTTGTTCTTCTTGGTAAAGTTAACTGGCTGTCTTTTCCATCTAAATAAGAATTAAGAGTTTACCTCCCAACCAGCCACTTTTTAGCAAAGCCAGGTTCTGATAGGCGGCTAGCTCCTGTCACTGTACCTGGATGGTGAATTTTAAAACAGCTGCTATTTCTTATTGAATCAGTGCAAAACGGAAAGATTACTCTGCATGAAAACTGGGGCTTGCATCCGTAGGAAGAGATTGCTGAGGCTATTGTTGGTCTCAGAGGGTGTGAGGGCTGCCAATGTCTATATTATTCATGTGAGGGTGGGCTGTATCTTTAAATTCCATGTGGAATTCAGCAGAGACCTTGAGCAAATTTCAGTCAGCCTCACCCCGACATGTTGCAGCATCTTAAATTAATCATGTTAAAGATCAGCATTACCGAGGCAGGAGGAGCCTGCTTGCAGCAAAGGAGATTTTTGTGCTGTAGTCAGACAGTGGGCAGACGCCTTCTCTAGGCAGATCTGAAGTCCACGTCCCCTTGAGTTGAGAGGAATGTGCGGTCAGGGGCTCATTGTGGTCAGACGACCTGGTCATAAACGAACTGGCTTTCCCAGGGATGGAAGCCGTCTTGATTTTTTCTTAGCTGTTTTCTTCCTGTGGCACGTCTTGGCAGTCACTGTAGACACAGACACCCACTGAGAAGGCGTTCCTTCCACCCCCTCCCCGAATTTTAATGTTGTCCCAAAGGGTGTCCTTTGGCAGCTGAAGGAAAGTTTAATGGGCAGTTTCATTGGTTTCTTGGTGCTGTTGCCCAACCTTGGAAATTTTGGGGAGCAGGGGACACTAACGAAGCCCCAGAGGCAGAGGGCCTTGGACTGAGGAACTAGGCAAGTGATGTGTGGTCTGCCTGGCTGGCCCTTGGGCTCAGGATGAGACACTTGAGCCCAGTTGGTCATGACAATCATTCTTTTTTTTTACTTTAAAGAGAGCTAAGTTTTTATTTCCTTGTTTCACAAATGAAGCTGGCTGAACTAGTTTAGTCAAAGAGACTAAATCTCATATTCTTGTCTGACTCCTCTGGCTCTTCCTTTGCTTCAACCTTGGCTGGTGCTGTGGTAGCAGCAGGAGCAGCAGCCACAAGTGCAGATGGATCAGCCCAGAAGGCCTTGACCTTTTCTGCAAGTGGGTAAGGTATCATCGGTCTCTACACACAAAGCCAGGACTTGCTTGTACGCATTGATGAAGGAATGGGGTGCAGCAGGGTAACCAATCTGCAGACACATGTTGGCAGCATTGCGGACAAGCTCCAGGAAGCAGGGATGCTGAGTTTCTTCTTTGATGTCCAGCTCTCCTGGGTTGTAGGTGCTGCCATTGCTGGATACCTGCTGGACAATCAGCCCAAAGGAGAGTGGAGAGATGCTCAGCAATGTGGTTTCACTACCTCCCACTTTGTCTTCACATTCTCCTGGATATGAGGCAACGGTTTCCCCAGAGGTTGGAGAAACTGCTGGGTTCTTTTCCAGAGGCCCTGGATGGCTTTGCACATCACATATTCTGGTCCATCAGCCCCACGGCCTTCTCAGGATGTCTGCTGCGTCTGCTGCGAAATATACACCTGATGAGAAGACTCAGCACTGAAATGATAGCAAATTAATGAATCTTTTATTCCTCACATGGTGGAATGATGATGTTTTAGATATCATTTTCAATGAGCTGTATTATTAAGATAAACTTCACCTGTTTCCTTTTACTTTTTGAATGTGTGTGGCTAGCAGAAAACTTAAAATTATATCTGTAGCTCACATGCTCACACATAAACACATGCACATGAATGTGCACGCACACAGATATGCACACATGTGAACACATGTACATATACCTACACACAAGCACACGCAGGTACAGCCTTGGGCCAACTCTGGGCCCAGGTCCTTCTGCACCCGAGCTCTTTATTCTTCTTCAAGTGCCTTTTAGGACCCTTGCTTGGCTCAGCTCCTCACAGTGAGGACAGGCTGGCTTCCAGCTGATGGCTGGGCCAAGAAGGCCTCGTAGCTCTAGGAAGGACAGGGAAGTGATAGGCTTGTAACCTCATAGGGAAAATAGACCTGCCTCCTGTCCCGAATGTCGGAGTCAGTCATGTGTCCTGAGAATCCTGCCTGCAGAGTGTAAAACCTGTGCGGGAACCAGCACATACCTTCCCTCGTGGGAGCCTCCTTCCTTGGATGGTGCCTGAAAAGGATGTGAGGCACATCAGCCCTTTTCCACCTCCAACTTGCTCTGCAGCCACTTTTTTATGACTCCAAACAAATGAATTCTTACCAGGTTCTTTTCCATTTAAAAATTGAGATGAATTGCACATACCATAAAATTAACCATTTTAAATTCAGCAATCCAGTGGCATTTAGCACATTTGCAATGTTATTCCAGAATATTTTCATCATTCCAAAAAGAAACTATGTACCCATTAGCATCAATCCCCACTCCCCCTACCCCCAACTGTCACTATTCTCTGTCTATGGGTTTGCCTGTTCTGAACATTTCATATCCATTTATGGAGTCAGTCACACACTATGTGGTCTTGTGTGTCTGGCTTCTTTCACTCAGCATCATGTGTTCAGGGTTCATCCATGTTGTAGCATGTGCTAGTGCTTCACTTATTTTTAAAAGCATTGCTACCCCCACCCTTCCCCTTTGGTAAATATCAGCTTGTTCACTATATCTATGTGTCTGTTTCCATTTTATTTTGTTTTTTAGGTTCCACATATAAGTGAAACCAAATGGTGTTTGTCTTTCTCTGTCAGACTTATTTCACTTAGCATAATATCCTCTAGGTCCATCCATGTTGTTGTAAATGATAAGATTTCATTCTTTTTGTTGCTGAATAATATTCCAGTGTGTGTGCATGCATACCAAACCTTTATCCATTTAGCTCTTGGGGGACATCTAGGTTGCTTGCATATCATGGCTATTACTAGTAATCCTATAATGAACATAGGGGTGCATATATTAGTGTTTTTGTTTTCTTTGAATGAATACTTAGAAGTGGGATTGCTGGGTCATATGGTAGTTCTATTTTTAATTTTTTGAGGACCCTTCATACTATTTTCCATAGTGGCTGCACCAATTTAAATCCCACTAACAGAGTTTGAGGGTTTCCTTTTTATCCACATCCTTGATAACACTTTTTTTTTTTTAAATTTTATTGTTGTTGTATTACATCCATCCCCTTTTTTTCTCCCCTCTGTCCCCCTCCCCACCCACCCATGATAGCACTTTTTTGTTGATTTATTGATAGCCATTCTGACAGGTGTGAGGAGGTATTTCATTGCAGTCTTTTTATTTATTTATTTATACAAGGAGTTTTATCTATTGTTCAGAGAGAGGGTTACTTGGCTCCCCAGAAGTTTCTGGGCTCCATTAAGACTGGAGATTTCACAACTCTAGTTCTAGTTCTTTTTTTTAATAATATAGAGAGAGGAAGGGAGGGAGGGAAGGAGAGAAAGGGAACAAGATGGGGGAGAGAGACAGAGACAGAGACAGAGGCAGAGACATTGATTTTTGTTTCACTTATTTATGTATTCATTGCTTGCTTCTTGTATGTGCCTTGGCTGGAGGTTGAATCCACAACCTTGGTGTATCGGGATGACAATCTAACCAACTGAGCTACCTGACCAGGGCTCCAACTCTTCTTAGAGATTAAGAGATCCAAAGGCCTATGATTATGGGCACTGAGGAGGGCTATACACGTTTTGGCTCCAGTTAAATCCCTGGTATTCGAGGTGTGTGGGAACTGTGGATGCATGCTTCCTGGTCCTGCTGCAGCCCTTGAAGTAGCTGGTTTAGGAGTGTAAGGTGGTTTTCTCTGTGAGGTAGGGGCAGGGGTGGGAGGCAGCTCCCTTTGATGTGGTCTTAGTTTGCATTTCCCTGATGACTAGTGATGTTGAGCATCTTTTCATATATTATTTGTATGTCCTTTTTGGAGGAATGCCTATATTCAGGTCTTCTATCTATTTTTTTTCTCTTCTTTTTAATTTTATTGTTGTATTACATCCATCCCCTTTTTGCTCCCCTCTGTCCCCCTCCCCTCTTCTATCTATTTTTAAATAGAATAGCTTGGTTTTTTAATGTTATCCATTCCTTTTTATGGCTTAGTAGTACTCCAGTGTGTAGATGAGCATGTTTTATTCATCTGTTCACCTACTGGCAGACACTGGTTGCCTCTGGCTTTCATGGATTTGCTGCTTCGACTGTGGGATGGAGGCCTTAGAAAAAGACTAGCTTCTTTTTCTGTCAAGACAGACCCTGGCTCTTCTACAATTCCCCTTTAGTCCTTTCCAGGAAACCTTGCTTTTTGCCTTGAGACCCTAACACACTGGAGCCCCGCCCAAGGCCACCAAAGTCCATGGAAGCCTTTTAGAGCTGCCCCTAAGCCAGAAGCATTCATGTGATAAGAATGACATGCCTGGGGCCAAATCTTGGTTCAAGTGCAGAATTAGGCCTCTGTCCATACAAGGCCTTTATGAAGGCAGATTTAAATGTTTAAGACTTTATGATAAAATGGATTCAGAATTCAATTTTCAGGTTCCAGGTTGAGAGCAGAGTGAGGGCCTGTGTGGGACCTGGTGCCTGAGATCTAATCTTTCACTTGAAAGGGGCTGGTGCTCTCTACCCTGGGGAAGGGGCAAGGCCCATCCTTAGATGGCATCAACTGTGGTGTGCAGTGCGGTGGGAGGGGCAGTGTAAGAAAACAAGAGAAATAAAAGAGCTTGCTCATGGCGCAGTGTGAGATGAGCAAGGACATGTGATCAGATGAAGGGAAGTCAGGGACATTGCAAGTTGAGGTTCACCTATCTGTCTGCTGAATAGGCCCCTGTCTTCTGCTAGGCCAGGCCTGCCCATGTCTAATCTCAGTGTTTAGTATATTCACAATGTTTTTTGTTTTTTGTTTTTTTGGGAGGGTGCTTGTTTATTTATTTTTGCATTTTTATTGAATTGATTGGGTGACATTGGTTAATAAAATTATACAGGCTTCAGGTGTACACTTCTGTAATACTTCATCTTTATGTTATATTCACACTGTTGTGCCACCACTGTCCATATCTAGTTCTAGAACATGTCATCCCCCAAATGAATCCCCAAATTCATTAGCAGCCACTTCCCCTCCCCCAGTCCCTGGTAACCTCTAATCTACTCCCTGTCACTGCAGATTTGACTACTTGAGGACCTCACATAAAAGGAATCATATAGGAGTTGTTCTTCTGTGTCTGGCTTATTTTTCTGAGCATAATGTCCTCAAGGTTCATCCATGTGGTAGCCTGTGTTGGAGCTTCCTTTTTATAGCTAAATAATAGTCCATTGTTTGGATGGGCTGAATTGTGTTTCTCTGTTCTGCTGTCAATGGACACTTGGGTTGTTGCCACCTCTGGCTATTGTGATGTGATTCCTGCTGCAGTGAACGTTGTGTACAAAGCTTATGTGGACATGAGTTTGGGTGTTACCTTGGTGTCCCCAGGAGTAGAAGTGCTGGGCCATGTGGCGATTCTATGTTTAAACTGTGGGCATTGCTGGCTGATGAGTGTCTCTTGTGAGCCAAAGAGATGGAGAAGGGATGGGGGCTCCTAGGCTTCAGGATGGGGCCTGAGGGCCAGAGAGACCAAGGTGTGATTAGAGGGTTCAAATTTTCAGCCCCACTTGTGAGTCCCCAGACCCCAAGAGGAACTGGAGACTGAGATAATCACCAGTGACCTAATCAGCCTGTGTAATGGAACCTCCATAAAAACTCGAAATGAAGAGGTTTGGGGAGCTTCTGGGTTGGTGAACATGTGAGGTGCTGCAGGGAGGCAGTGCTCTCGGAGAGGACATGGAAGCTCCGCACTCTTCCCACACCTTCCCTGCACAGGTACTGCCTGCCCTTCCCCACGTGTATCCTTTATACAGATCAGTGAACTTAAGTCAAGCGTTTCCCTGAGTTGTGTGAGTCCTTCTCGCACATTATCGAACCTGAGGAGGTGGTTGTTGGGAGCCCTGTTTTACAGCTGGTTGTCAGAAGCACAGGCGACAACCTGGGCTTGGGACTGGGGCCTGAAGGGGGGGCGGTCTTGACACAGCCCTCAGCTTGTGGGGTCTGGTTAATGCTGGGCAATTGCTGAGTTAAATACCAGAACATCCAGTTGGTATCTAGAGAGTGGGGAACTGGTTGGGGTCCAGAGAAAACCCACACATTTGGTTTCAGAAGTGCTGTGAGTAAAATCAGCTCACTGCCTTCCCTTTCCTGACTTAGTGAGGTTCTGGGTGGCGAGCAGATGAAGGTTGGGATCCCCAAACATAAGTCAGGAGGAGGAATTGGGGCCCATGTGTGGAGTGGCACCATAAGCCTGCCTTTGTAAACGAGCCCTCTGAGTGTCCACGGTGTGTGTTTCTCTCAGCTGAGGTGGGATAATGTGAGGACATTTTATTAGGAAGAATTTTTAGTGGGAAGGAGAATTCTGTTTTGCTGCCCTGTGGTCCCACTTGTGCTCTCTTTGTGGCCTTCAGGCCTGACCCCATCTGGAGGTTGAGGCCCTGGGAACCACCGACTGGGTTCCAAGCTGCTGCTGACTCAGCACATTTCAGATGCGCAGGAAGTTCCTGAGAGGAAAGCCACAAGCTTTATTTTTATTTAATTCCAACCATTCTGTGGTTTTTGGAGATGGCCTTTAAAGATTTGTTTTTGATTTTTATCTCAAAGAGAATGTAGAAAAGCCTATGGGTCGGGCTCCAGAGAAAATACAGACAAAGAAGAGAAGTGAGTTTGTATCACGCCAGGCAACAGGATGAACCTGGGGGCTGGGGGCTCATTCCCTCAGGAGAAGGAGCCGAGCTTGGCCTGCCCATGCCCAGAACCTTCCAGAATGCCAACTTGGGCCACTGCAGGGACAGTCCCCATGGGCAGTCAGGCTGTGCTGGTGGTCAGGTGTTAAGGGTGGATCCCTTTGTTGGCACTGGGTCATGAAAGCACTGAGTCCTTGTCCCCACTCTGGCCACAGTGAGGGTGATGGTGTCTCGGGTACTTTAGTACCAGAGCATCTGCTAGAAGATGGAGAAATAGCTACCTAGAAAACACTGTGAAAAGTACCTGTTTTGGTCATGTTCGGTGGCAGGAAAGAGAGGAGGGCAGTCTGGGCAAGAGAGCTGACAGTTCCAGCCCAGAGCTGCTGCTCTGGTGACACCACCTTGGCCCCCTCTCGCTCTCTTTCCTCTGGGAGAGGATGACTTGCCCTGGCCGTCAGCCATTGATTCTCTGTGCACAGACTGGTGACTGAGATCTTTCCTCAGGGTCAGAACACCTGTCTGGATTCTGAGATGAGTCTCTATGTCAAGGGTGAGCATCACTGAGTTCTTGGTAGAAACCACAGTATAGTCACTATAGAAGTTCCTGTGCTGAAGTTCCTTTGAGGAAGGAGAGAAGCCACAACAAGTTAGCACTCCCCAAGCCCCCCAAGTGGGGCACTTGGGCATGTTTGTGATTGTATTGTATGTCCTGGAGGAACATGCCATCTGTGTAAGCCTCTCCCCTCTCCTTCTGTATTAGCACCTACCAATGTCAACCTGCAGATAGTTACCTTTGGGAGAGCAGGTGTCCCAATTTAGATCTGTATAATGTTGCCTCAGGATGGGTGGTTCATCTTGGTGCACCTGAGCAGGATTTCTGGCTGGTATATTCTTTTGGGAGGGCATGATTTGCACATGGCTTGTGTTTGGTGGTGTTCCCTTTGATCACTCCATCAGCATGGTGGCCACCTGGCTTCTTTTCCCCTTGGTAACCTTGAAACTCAGCAAATGTCCTGTCCCTCATCAGACTTGCCATCTAGTCACCTTATTTTCCATTTTATTTTAATGCTCCTGCAGTCAGAGCCTTGGCTGGTGGGAGCCCCTTGTTCTTAGGGGCTTTCTTCACTCTCTGGGACTGAAGACTGCCAGGTTGCACTTCTGTGGCCTCTGCTCAGCACTGGAACCCACCAGTTTTCCAGAGAGCCCAGTGCTTTTAGTGAATGAAACTTCTGGGGTTTCACTGCTTTTAGACCCTCTTGATGGACAGAGCTGAGGAGTATGTGACTATGCACACCCTCATTTGTATGTGTCCTTATGTTGATAGACACTTATATTAAATGCTGAGACTTCACATTGATACCTCCAGCTCCACATGAATCTGCAGGCCTCATTAGAGCTTTCTGCCTCTATGTTTGTGACTCGAAATTTCAACAGTGAGAATCTTATTCCCATGGGGCTCAGGCACTTGTGTTCTCTCCGCTCCATTCATAACCAACCCCCCAGCTTCACCCTCAGGATGCCTCTATCACTAGTGAGGATGTCTTTCTTGTCCCTCTGGTGGCTTTTGGATGGTGTATTCAGAAAGGAGCAGAGCTGATCTATCTGTCCCCCTGGCCTCTGCTCAGAGTGAATCAGAAGACAAGAAGGGACTTGGGAGGATGAGGGTGTGCCCCCCAATGGGGACTTTGTCTCTACCACCAACCACTGTGCAAAGTCACAGTCCCATGCCTCAGTTTCCTCTTTTGGGAATAACATTGCCTGTCTTACTGGAATAAGGTCATTTATGTAAAGGCATAATGCGGTACCTGGTGAGCTCTCAAAGTTGGGCTGTGTGTGTCTGTGTGTGCATGTGTGTAGATAGGTAGGATGCACTTGTTTACAGAATTGGGTGGAGACCGTGTTGGCCATGGGTGTCTTGCTCTGCACCTGCTGCTGGAGCAGAGCTTTGTCTGTCTTCTCCACACATGTCAGGTTATTCAGCTCTTCTCTTTGTTTTCACCCAACCACATGTTGGGAAGCCTCAACATCAGCACATCTGAACCTGCCCAGCTTTTATTGTGGCTACATCTTAAGAAGCCATTGCATAGAAGTAGGTAATTTAGTTGTCGGATGACCTTTGGAAAGACTGGCATAGCAAAGGCTGGAAACAGAGTATCTGCAGAAGCCACACTCACAGGCACCAGTCTAACCTGAGTTCCCAGGACAAAAGTGCCAGTTCACAGTATATAGGCACTTAAAATTGTTATTGTATTTTTTCTACTACCATTAAGATACTTGTAATTCAATTCTTTAGATTTTTATTTTGAAATAATCTCACATTTAGAGAAAAGTTTATAGAACAGTACAAAATACCTGTATTCCTTTCTCCCAGATCACCCAGATGTTAACACGTCAGCATGTCTGCTTTGTCCCTTCAGAGGTTAGTTGCAGAATGGTGCTTTTCCCCCTAAATATTCAGGGTGTATTTTCTGAAAAAGGGAGTTCTCCTACAACCAAGGTGCAGTGGTTGAAACTGGATGTTAACATTGATTCAGTGCTATACAGGGTGTGTGCAATCAATTGGCAAAATTTTAGGAGAATAACATATTGCAAAAGTGTTATATTTTGAAATAAATTTATTTTATATGTAAATATATAAACATAGTTATTATTTTAAAAATTGTTCACAAAAGTCTCCATTTGCTGCAATAATAGACTTGATTTGACTTCTGAATCTTAAGCTTGCTTTAATTAACTTTTCTTTATCCATGGATATCATAATGTTTTCAATCTTAACTTTAACAGCTTCTTTATTGGAATGAGGTTGTTTATTCACTTCTCTCTCACAAAAGCTGCATATGTAATAGTCTAAAGGATTTGCATCTGGTGAGCTTGGTGGCCAGATTTCATTTGACCAGAATTCAGGAACATTGACACTGAGAAATTCTTGCACCTTTTTGGTGCTATGTGCTGGTGCACCATCTTGTTAGAAGATAAAATGACGTCCATTTGTACTTTGCTTCATCCATGGTATAACTACTTCCCTCAAAATGTCAAGGTAAACATCCTGTATCTTTATTGATGATCTCCTGGATTCTGTGTACAATATCTGGACTTGTGTGATCCTTGAGTACCTTATGCGTTTTCCTTGTTGGTGTGGTGACTTCAGGATCAGCATCATACACCTACTTCATTTGTAAACTGTATGTAAAGGGATACTATTGAAGTATTCAATTTCCTTAGCAGTTTGCCCTGCACGCAGTCCCGAAATTATAGTTGCTCTAACATCATATTCCTTCAACATGATGGTTGCTCTCAGATTTTAATACTTTGTATTAACATTATTTAACAATGATGTTAAATCATAACCTTAGAAACATAGTTTTTAAAATTAATAAGAAGCATGTGAAATAAGGAGATGCAAAATTATTGCCAATGCATTGCGTGCACCCTGTGTAGTCTCTAATCTGTGATTCTTGTTCAGATTTCCATATTTGTCCCAGTTGTGACTTTTGTACACTTCCTGCCAGCTTTATTCCTCAGAATTTTATCTTCTGATTCTGTTGTTGAAATGGCAGTTTCTCTACCATTCCATTCTCCCACTACTTATTTTGTGTGGATATCAAGGCTCTTGACTTCTCTGTGTTAATTTTGTACCTTTTTTCATTTATTGTTTGAGTTTCCTTCTCTTCATCGATCCTCTAGGGTTGTACTTGCTGTCTAATATGCCAGTCAAGTATAGCTATTTAAGTTTATGTGTGCATAAAAGAAAAGAAAATGAATCCAAATGCTTGGCTCCACAGTCCTATTAGCCCCATTTTTGTTTTTTTGAATTTATTTTGTTAGCTCATGTCTTTTTATCAACCCAGATACATGTCTTCTGGTTTGTTGAAGCAGTAGGTCAGACAGCATTTGCCACAATAATGTCTGCTCATAAAACTCCAGCACATGTTCATCTGGAGGGCACTCCTGATGAAGGCAGTTGATTGTGCTGTTATCCACTGTGTAGGATTGTAGGACAGCCAGCTTAAGCTTCTTTCTCTTAGGTTTATTTTTCTTGGGAGTGGTGTAAGCCTTCTTAGCACCACCACAAAGTCTCAATGCAAGATGAAGAGTGGACTCCTTTTAAATGTTGTCAAAGTACGCCCATCTGCCAGTTGCTTGCCAGCAAAAACCAGTTTTTGCTGATCAGAAGGAATTCCTTCCTCATTCTGGATCTTGGCCTTGACATTTTCTGTTGTACCCAAGGATTCCACCTTGAAAGTGATGGTTTTCCCCACATGGGTTTTCATGAAAATCTGCATCTTGGTGGCAATTTCACTATAGATGGTGGATAAGGAAAGCATATGAGCCCCATTTTTTTTAAAAAAGATTTTATCTCATCATTTTTAGAAAGAGGGGAAGGGAGAGATGCAGAGAGGGAGACAGACATCAATGTATGGCTGCGTTTCACCTGCCTCCAGCCACAGACCTGACTGGAGACCTGGTTTGCAACCTGGTTATGTGCCCTGGCTGGGGAATCGAACCTGCGACCTTTGGGTTCGCAGGCCGGCGCCTTATCCACTGTGCTACCAGCCAGGGCCTGAGCCCCAATTTTTAATACTTGCAGCTGCATGTGATTGGCAGGGACTGTGTTGAACATGGGGGACATGAGGTGTTTCCATCATCACAAGTGTAACAGGATAGCATTTTTTTAGCGGTTCCAAGTATAGCATCGTAGCTGATACAAATAGAGACAGTTTCACTTCTTTTCCAGTCTTATAATCCTAACCAACTCCTCTTGCCTGACTCAGTGCCTGATGTGTCCGGGACAGTGAGAAGTGGCAGTTGAGACAGCAGGTGGTCTTGCCTTATTCTTGATCTTAAGGGAAATAGCACCAGTATTTTCTTATCCAATGAGGAATGAGTTTAGGAAAAGGTATATGTATATTATTATGTTGAGACAATATCAATTCCTATTTCCTTAGTTTTACATTTTTTTAAAAATAAAAAATGGCCATTAGACTTTTGTCAAAGGCTTTTTCTGCAATGATGGAAACCATATGATTTCTCTCCTTTGATTTTTCCATATAGTGAATTTTATTAATGTGTTTCCTAATAGCAAAGCAATCTTGGAATCTGGTTTATGGTGTATTATTTTCCTTCTATAGGGAGAGGTTTTGCTAGGAGATGGGAGGGCTGGGGCAGGAGACTGTAGTTAGGTGTATGTGTGTGGAGGGATAGAGGGAATGTGGGATAGGTGTGTGGGGTAGGCGGGGAGGACACAGAGCTTGCAGATTAGTTTCCCAGTTCTGAAAGTGTTGGTGACACTCCTGGACTCCAAGAGCAACCAGGGCTTGGGAGTGCCCCTGAGCTTAGTGGGCACCAGGGGGCGCTGCAGCCTATAGGTTGGGTGGGGCCTGGGCAGCAACTAGTAGGGGCTCTTCCTCCCTCCTCTGGAATCCCATCCCATACCCCTTCCCAGCCTGTCCTCCCCTCACCCCAACCAGTGCCTGTGCCAGGTGCTGCCCAGGTGGGTTCAGCATAATCCTGGCTGCAGCGTCCCCCAGCTGTTGGGGGTGAGAGGTTCACACGGACACCTGCACAGTGTCGTGAGGTTGCTGGCTCGTTTCACACCTGATTATGCACTCCCATGGGTTTCTGCAGCCATTTATTTCCAAGTGGCAGGCACTGATGTTTTCTGATGTGTTTCAGTGTCTCTTGAATCAAGGGGAACCTGGGTGAACACATGCATGAACCCAAGGGACTCCATGCTAACAGGCATAGGGAAGGTCTTACCCAAAAGCTGACATGGTGAGTAAGGGGTCCATGGGCAAGGCCAGTGGGAGCAGGGAGCTTTGAGCAGAGTCCTGAGGGGGAATGAGGCAAGTGTTGTCAGGGTGCCACAAGGAGGTGGAGGAATGAAGTGGGGCAAGGCTGGCCTTCCTCTAAATGGCTCTGGGGACCATGGGGACTGGTAGGGCAGCAGAAGCTGAGGTTTGGGGTTGTGCTTTGGGGTGGGTTCTGTGGGAACTGCTGGAGATGGTTGTGGGTGAAGGAGGAGCTGGGGAAACTGACGTGAGGTTTCAGGCATTTGGATGTGATGTGGAGGGGTCACTGAGCAGCTGGATGTGCCCAGCAGGACAGGAGCACCCGAGGGGGGATTGGGGCAGACATTCCCCTGGTGCCACACGGGCTCAGTCTGGCTTGGGCCGTCTGGGAGGCTGGGTTCAGAACCCAGCTGTGCACAGGCTTCCCTATTGTACACTCTGTGAGTGTGGGCTGTGTTCTGCTCAGAAAGTTGCTGCTGCAGACTCCAAGCATCTGCAGGAGCCAAGTGAGGGGCCCTGACTTTGTTGCCAGGCTCCCCGCCCCCACAAGTGGATGGTGAGTTCACTCCCTGAGGGGTTGTGGGGCCCCAACCTTCATTAGTCTGCACCCCCAGGGAGCCAACAACTGCTTCTTCCCAGTAGTGGCCACACACTAGCTGTCAGACTGGCACCCATCACCCTACTATTTTGGAGGGGTTCTGATAGGATAGAGACCACAGACATGCATTCCTGTTGCCATGAGCAGCAAACCAGCTCTGGAGAGGGTTCAGCAAAGTGCCTTACTGCAAAGTCCTCCTCCCACATCGTTTGGGATGACTTCATCCAGGAGAGAGGATGTTTGAGTTACAATCAGAAAACATCCAGGGAGGAGGCAGCCTCCTTCTCTCCATGTGTAAGCCAGACCAAGGGATGCTAAAGGAAGACTTGCAACACAATTTTTGTTACTTTCACCTTTGTCTTTTCTTGTGTCAAAAGCTAACTTTTCCTTGAAGATGCAGGAAGTGGTCCCACCTGTACAGCTATGCCAGGGGCAGCAGCATCCATGCTCTCCTTCCCCTGAGCTCTCTCCAGCCAGAACCCCCTGGTTCCTGCTTCTGAGCTCCCTTTATCTGGAGGAACAGGGCTGGTCTGGTGTGGGCCTGTCCCTCTAAACTTAAAATGAATGTCCGCCACTTTCCCTCTGAAATATCTGTTGTTTCAGCGCCAGGCTTGGATGCAGTTCCTCTCCACTTCCTGGGCTTTCCAACTTTTCTATGCTAGCAGCAGCAGCAGCAACAACAAAAACAATGGGAAACAGTAGAAATAAGAAAATGAATAAATATATTCAAAGCAATGCCTAGGGCAAGATGGCTCCGTTTGTAGGTGTGAAGCATGTTGAGGGCCTTCTTGGAGCAACAGCCTGGAAGGCGAGCCACCACCTGTGCTGCCTGCAGTGTCTTAGGAGTCTGACAAGATGATGCAGCTGGGACTGCTGGCTCATGTGCCTTTCCTGCCCTGCTGAGGCAGGTTACCACTGAGGAGGAGGTGAGATGGATAGCAGAGTGGGATATCCTTGGGGACTTGTACACACCCCTCTAAGAAGTTGAGAGAACAGGCAGAACAAAGTAAGCAAAGAGATAGAAAATTAGAATGCCATTCTTAATAAACTGAATTTTATTTATATTTATAAATATTTGTAATTTAGAAATGTGAATTTATAAACATGCATATCATTATTTAATAAGTTTTTATTCCAGAGATTTAATAATAGTTTTACATCAAACATCTATCAATACATACAGACTTCTGGTCAAGATGGCCGTGTAAGTAAACATGGTATTCACCTCCTCCCACAAGCACATCAAAATTACAACTAAATTTTAGAACAACCATCATTTGGAACTGCTTAGAATTGGGCTGAATGGAAGGCCTACAACTAGGGAATTAAAGAAAAAGCCACATTGAAACTGATAGGAGGCGCAGAGATCTGGAATAGGCTGGTCCCACATCCATGTGTGGCAGATAAGAATCAGGAGGGATATCTTGGCTGTGGAGATCCCCTTGAGAAGTGAGGAATGAGGGACCTCATACCAGGCCCCCCAGCCCAGGGTTCCAGTGCCAGGAAGAGAAGTCCTCATAACTTCTAGCTGTAAAAACCAATGGGGATTGAGGCTGAGGGACATGGAGGACTTCTGGAGTCCCAAGCAGCTCCTATTAAAGAGCCCATGCACAGACTTACTCAGATTCCTTCCTTCCGAGCTCCAGTGCTAGGACAACAGCTTGAAAGGGACATAGGGGGAGGAATGGACTTGTTTGGCATCAAGGTGAGAGCTGTAGGGGGCAGCTATCTCCCAGAAAGAAGTGCTGACAGAGGCCATTCTTCCTTTGATGGGCCCTCTCTCCACAGAGCTTGCAGTTGGGCCCCATATCTGAGACTCCATCAATCTGGCTAACACTGTTTGCTTCACCCTGCTGATTCCCTAAGGCCCTGCCTCACCCAACTTTTGGACCACCCAAGCTGTTTCCAGTGGCTTCTCCATACAAATGGTCTGTTGTGGCCCATGCTTCAGATTTTTCTAAAATCTTTCAGACAAACAGCATCTGGCCTTCACATGCCCTATACTTCTCACTAAGTGGCCCCTGGACTGGCACTAGCAGCAGCTGGCCATGGTTCACAGCTTGGACTCATCTGGGCACCCCTAAGCCCAGCACAACTAGCAGCCATCTGCAGATTGCTTTGTAGCTCATGTTGGGTGACCCTGGGTAAAATACAGACAGCAGCGATCTTGGCCTGCACCTCCCAGAAGGTCCCAGAGGCAGCACACCCAGCAGACAGCTTCAGACCATGTCGAAGCACCATCACCCAACCACCTCTACAAGTGACACACTCAAGTGGTGGACTTAGCAGGCACCTGAGCCCCAGTGAAGTAAGTCCTATTCTTTGGGGTGGGCCCCTGCACAGCTGGTTCTCCACAGTGGTCAGAGGTTGGTGGTTGGTGATCAGTGGTTGGTAGTTGCAGCCAGTCCTTGCAGCTGATTGGCCTGGAGGTAAATCATTCCCATTGACATGCCAATAGCAACCTAGGCTCAACTATAGGGGCAGGAGTACACAGCCCACACAGGGAGGCTGTGCCACTGGACCCTACAGAACACCTATTACAATACTTTAGGCCAGCTTACCAAGCCTGGGAGTCTGCCAAGATGAGAAGACAAACATGTCCCAAATGAACAGAACAAAACTCCAGAAAAAGAACTGGAGACAGGCAATCTAACAGATGTAGAGTTCGAAACACTGGTTATAAGGATGCTCAATGAATTTAATAAGAACTTCAGCAACATGTAAAAGGACCAGTCAGAAATGAAGGATGCACCAATTAAAATGAATAATTTACAGGGAATCAACAGTAAAGTAAATGAAGTCGAGAATCAAATCAGTGATTTGGAATATAAGGAAATGGGAAAACACCTAATCATAATAGCAAAAAGAAAAAAAAATCCAAAAAATGAGGATAGTGCAAACATCTTCTGGGACAACTTCAAGTGTACCAACATTCGCATTATGGGGGAACCAGAAAGAGAAGAGAAAGAGTAAGAGATTAAAAAGTTATTTGAAAAAAGTGACAGAAAGCTTCCCTACATTGGTGAAGAAAATAGACATACAAATCCAGAAATGCAGAGAGTCCCAAACAAAATGAACCCAAAGAGACCAAGACACCTCATCATTAAACTGCCAAAGGTTAAAGACAGAAATCCTACAAGCAGCAAGAGAAAAGCAATTAGTTACCTTCAAGGGAGCTCCCTTAAGACTATTAGCTTACTTCTTAAGAGAAACTTTGCAGGCTAGAAGAGGTTGGCAAGATACATTCAAAATGATGAAAAGCAAAGACCAAAAACCAAGATTACTTTACCCAGCAAAACTATCATTTAGAATTGAAGGACAAAAAAAAAAAAAAAAAAAGCTTCAGACAAGATAAAGCTAAAGGAGTTCATCATCATCAAACCATTATTATATGAAATGTTAAAGGATCTTAAGAAGAAGAAAAAAAAAAGACCAAAACTGTGAGCAATAAAATGGCAATAAATATGTATCTATGAACAATTTAATCTAAAAAACAAAATTAATGAACAAGTAGAACAGAAACACTCATAGAAACAGAGAATGTTGTGACAGTTGCCAGATGAGAAAGGACCTAGGGGGATGGGTGAAAAAGATGAGGGGATTAAGAAGTACAAATTGGTTGTTACACAGGGATGTAAAGTACAGCATAAGGGATATAGTCAATACTGTTTTAATAACTACGTATGGTGTAAGATGGGTGCAAGATTCATTGGGATGATAAATTAGTAAGTTATGTAATGCCTAATCATTGGGTTATACACCTGAAACTAATAGAATAATGTATGTCAACTGTAACTGAAGAAAAATGGAAAAAAATTGATCAGTAGTTTATGAGCTGATGCTAAAAACGTATTCGGTAACTGTCAACACCAATTTACGATAAAGATGCTTAGAGAATTGGGAATGGCATGTTACTAACTTGAAGTGGGTGTGTCAGAAGACCACCTATCTGACATCACATGTGATGGTGGAAACTGAGCTCCCTTTGCTATAAGACTAATAACAGATCAGACACCAACTCTCATAGCTCCTGTGAATGTCATCTTGAAGGCTGTCAGCTCTACATCACTGCCAATTTCCTAAATCAACAGGACTTACAAAGGACAGTGAAAACCATAGGCCAACAAATTAGACAGTAGTAAAATGGGTAATTCCCAATGAGGCACAAATAATCAAAACTGACTCGAGAAGACTCAAATAATCTGAATAGACCTGTAAGGAATAAAGAGATTAAATTAATAATTTAGAAATACCACAGAAAAAAGCCCAGGCAGCTTCACTGTGATTCAATTAAAGGTTTAAAGAATGTCAGGCCACGAACTGGGATAGTGGCTCCTTTGGGCCGGGGGAGGACCGTGCTCATGGAAAAGCTCTGTCCTTGAGTACTGCCCTTGGGGACAAGGCAGTGGTCCTTGGTGAGGCCATGGCCTGAAGCTGGTCATGGCCCTTCTGGTTGGGCGGCTCCAAGGGACATCCTGTGTGAAGCACAGGCCTTGTCAAGGTCTTGCCTTTCACAAGAACTAAACCCTTTGCAAAAATGTCAAAATGTTGGAACGATGATGAGGAGGCAGCCTGGCCAGACTCTTTTAGCCTAAACCAGCCAATCCAATCAAGCAGGACCTTGGGATCCGGTGCCAGCTTCTCTTGCCTCTAGCTGTCATGGATGACAGTCCCCCTAAATCATGCCAATGTGATAATGGCCCTCTGAGGGTCTCCCAAACCAAGGGCCCTTACTTAGAATGAGCCTGGATCTGGGGAGACTACACTGGGCATGGAAGCCTCTTCAGACCTGGCCTTCTAGGACCCAGAGGGTGGGGAGAAGTCATCTGTGGGCCCTGCCCTAGTGATGCAGGGGGCTATTTCTGGGCCATGGACCACCATGCCCTAGGGGGAGGTGGCTCTCATGTGACGCTCTGGGACATGGTGCTTATCTGCCATTCTCTCCCACCTGGGGTGATGGCCATCTTGCCTTTCCTGGACTCTATTTCCTCCTGCTCCTACCCCAGTTCTTCAGAACCAAAGGGCCAGTTCCCAGCCCACTGCTGTGTGGCCAAATGGCGCTGTCTTTCCAGTCACCCAGATGTGTGCCTGTGAGCTTGATAGGCCACCCAGATGGGAGCCTCGTCATATGCACCTGAGACCCATGCGTGGGAAACCATGGCTGGGGGTGCCTATCAGGGTGACCTTGTGAATACAAGGAAAGAGGGTGGATGGGGAAAGTTTGGAGTCAGAGGCCCCTTCCCCATACACACCATGTGGGCGGTCTCAAAAGGGACATATGGGGGAAGCAGGGTTTCGGGTACTGGCCTGGAGGGTGTGCTTGTGTGGGTCATAAGTTGTGTGTGATTATGCAGGGTTGGGTGCTGCCTCCACATGGGCATCTGGGGCACAGCAGGTGCCAGGGCCCCAGCCTTGTGGACCCTCTGGTTCATAGGTTGTGCTGGCTGTATGGTGCCCCCAAAGATAAGTCCCTCAGAGCTCATGAATATGACCTTGTTTGTTACGGTCTTTGCAGATGTAATTAAGTTACGGGTGAAGGATCAGGTATGGACTGGGACCCTGAAGGCCTTAGTGCTCACCTGGACTGTGCCCTCATGCACTCATGAGGAAACAGACCTACAGGATTAGAGACATTCAGAGACTCCTACAGTCCTGCTCTATTTGCTCCTTAAAATAAGCAACGGGTCTTGATCATGATGAAACACGAGTGCCTTACGCTTCAGTTTGGTGGGGTTTGACAAATGATCCATTCAATAATGATCCCACACATTTGTTCTGTCACCCTAAAAATTCTGCCTATGTCTCTAGTAAGCCCCCCGAGGGGCCGCCATAGATCACACACACCTGTTCTAAAACTGCATGTAAATGGAACTAGGCAGTCTGTTTTGTCATTCAGTGTGATGACTTTGAACCACGTTCCTTTGATTCTCTTTTCTCACCTGATTGCTCCTGCGAGGACCCCAGCCTGATGTTGAACAGTAGTGGCAAGAGCAGATGACCTTGTCCTGCTCCTGGTCATAGGGGAAGCAGTCAGTCTTTCCCCCTTACGTGCGATGGCAGCTGTGAGTGTTTGTAGATGCCCTTTATCAGGTTAAGGAAGGTTAAGGAAGTACCCTTCTATTCCCAATTTACAGAGACAGTTTTTATTTTTTATTTACTTATTTTTAAAAGATTTTATTTTATTTATCATTTTTCAGAGAGAGGGGAAGGGAGAGATGCAGAGAGGGAGAGAAACATCAATGTATGGTTGCCTTTCACCTGCCTCCAGCTACGGACATGACTGGAGACCTGGCTTGCAACCTGATTATGTGCCCTGGCTGGAAATCGAACCATTGACCTTTTGTTTGCATTTTAATTAAATTAAGGATCTTGAGATAAGCTCATCCTGGCTTACCAAGATAGGTCCAAATCCAATGACAAGTGTCTTTATAAGAGACTGAAGAGGAGAAACCCAGACACACAGAAGCCATGTGAAGGTGGAGGCAGAGATTAAAGTGATGCAGCCACAACCCAAGGGATGCCTGTAGCTACTCGAAGCAGGG